>BHDV01012691.1:0-11915 GCA_005406045.1 Adoxophyes honmai
AAAAATGTATCTGTAGAGCGTAACAGTCACATCTCTATGATCGTGGGAAATCATAGTTCCTTGTACGCCAACAACCACTTTAGTGGGTAGCCTATGACGTTATTGACGGTAAATACTCTGTACTAGTGATGGCGTAGTGGTGAACAAAAATAAACAAAATTCGTAAATTGGACCTTTCCTTTCACTTTTCCTGACCGGTTTTGTTACGTATGAGATTCACTATATTTAAAAAAAACAGTATACGAAGCTAAAAGCAAGATATACTCGTATACCTGCAAGTTATTATGAGGGAGAGGGAATGCCGTGAGTGGCAGTTATCTGCATCTTGTTCTTAGTTTTCAAGCTTGCGTCAATAACTTGCAGGTATAAATTCTGCTTTACATAGAGGCGTCAAAACTTCTTACAGGAAGTACTTAATGAAACCTTATCAACGCAATTGTCTATCATTCTGATTGTGAGCTATTAGGACCTTACCCATGAAATTGGCGTTTTGTACTTACTGCAGAAGAAATAATTCGTATCTTGAAAAGCGGCTACTCATTCTCGTACTACGGTTACCGAGGCTAGTAAATTTTATCGATAAATGTTTTGCACTGCACTATGAGATTCGTCATTTTTGATAACGCCACGGTTGTTGGCGTGTGAGTGATCACTTCATTCAAATATGAAAGCGTTCAAAAGGTTAACGAAATACGGTACTTGTGTGAGTGAACCGAAACAGTGTAGGCACCAATAGTACGAATGATGCGAGTAACGAGTAACGAGACGGATGCGTGAGTAACGATTCGGTACTCCGTATCAGACCGCATACCCGTTACTTAGTAACGAATACATACGGTTCGTTACAGCTCTATTGCGCATGTTGTGTATGCGTTGTTGACGCCAGGAGGGAGGCAGCGCGCCGTGAAACAGATATAATTTTTGAAAATACCTACTCGCGTCGCGTAGCCTCACTACACAATACTCTTAAACGAAAATAAACCTAATTCGTTTCAGTATACCGTGTCCGGAATGCGGGAAAGTGTTCACAAGAAAGATCTACATGAGGAACCATGTCAAACTGTTCCATACAAACGACTCCAAACACCACTGCGGGATATGCAACAAGGTGAGCTTTATATTTATCCTCTCTGAACATACTTACTTACATACATATTCTCACGCTTGTATTCCCAAGAGGGGTAAGCAAAGCACACACGTTTAACCATCTGGTTACCCTGAAATTGCATAAAATACACTATTCGGCATACAACTTGTCACGATTTTAAAGAATGTTAGTTCACGCAGTTCTTTTTCCACGTAAAAGTGTTGCGCGAATTTACTCTCTCTCTCTCTCTAAAATTGTGACAAATTGTATGCCAAATAGTATACGTATAATTAAACTTTTGACCGCCAAGGCGCGAAGTGAAACGCTATGCTCCTAACGCCAAAGACGTGAGTCGGCTCTTAGATAATGCTTGTTTTTTTTTCGAATGGTGCTGTATTATTTTATTTAAATTAGGTATAAAATAACTTACACTATCTATAAATAAAGTAAACCTAGAAAAAAGGTTGCAGCGTTTTATATTTCAGTTCTTTTGCAATAACTTCGACGCACCATTTAACGTCGTGGCGTCACGGGCACTGACTTGAGATGACGTGATATGGCGTCTTTGGCGGTCAAAAGGTTAAATATATTTTCCAGAACTTCGTAAACGGGTTCGCGCTGCGCTCCCACAGCAAGTATGTGCACGAGAAGGCGCCGAAACCCAAGACGAAGGTCTGCAACGTGTGCGGGCGGGCGTTCGGGGTGAGTACTAACATAGGTGATCTACCCAGGGATCGAATACCGGTATTATTTTCATACATTTATACCGGTATTCAATTTCGGTATCTCAGTTGTTATTGTATGTTATTGGAACTTTTTCATTTAATGTCGTACTTTTGTAGGCTTACCTAAATACTATCATGGAATACCAAGCTAAAATTCCAAATTAAAGGAGATATTTAGGTTTTTAGTAATACCGGTAACGATCCCTGGATCTACCTACAGTAGTAGAAATATAAGTCACATCAATGTACCTACGCAGAAGTTTTTAGCCAATCATAATGCAGTTCCATTGCGCGGGAAAATATTTAACGGCCATTGGCTAATATACTGTGAGCGACGCCGGCAACTCAGGCGCCCGCCATTTTGCTTGGCGAGATGAGCGAGAAAGAAAAATATAATCTGTTATCGCATATTCTATCTTATTTATTAAATTATAAGGTTTTACTAGTTGGTATGCTTAGTTGGTTTGGTCACAGAGAGGATGGATGAAAGAAGATTGACTAAACAAATTTATACGGGGAATGTGGATGGGTGCAGTGGGAGGGGAAGACCTAGACGGACGTTCTGTGACCAAATCGCGGACGTTTTTAGAAACAGGTCAGGTCAAGAGTACCCGAAACCGATGAGCATGTATGAGGAGATTAATGAATGTAGATGAAGCAAAAGAGGTATGTCAAGATCGTAGCGGGTGGAACAAAGTACCTAGCACGGAATAGAAAATACAATGGAAGTGCCTTATGCGTCAATTACTTTCAGAACCAGTGTCGCCGTTGCGCACACCAACACAAAGTTAACTACATAGACATTTTGAATGTGATTGGTAGAAATGTTTTATTCAAAAGGAAACAAGAAGCAGCAGTCAGCTAATAATATATTAGACCTTATTCCTGAGTCACACTGTCCACAATTCATTACTCGCATTTGTTGCTTATTACGCCTGGACATGACATTTAACTATACATACAAACTACTGCCATCTTGCGTTGAGTAGCCGAACTATGAAGTAAGCACTAAGGACTAAGACTGACGTTAAACTAGACTAAGACTGTGATATAGAACTAGAGATGTACAGGCATGTATCTTGTACCTATCGATATTAGCTAACTATAGACCGCGTAACTGAGTCCTCGCCCGCGCGGTACAGAGACGCGGAGAGGACGAAGCAGTACGTCTAGTGTGTCTAAAACGATCATGCAGTCGATAACGATTTTTTTTGCGAGTTATCACAAAAATTGTATGGAAACTGAGACAGCGCCGTCAGCGGAACGTTTGCACAACTGCCGCAGTCGACACGGTTTCATGTAATCTCCAGTACTAATCTATGAAAATAACGTAGTTGGTTAAAGTTACTAATAAATATAATAAAACTAAACTTACACTAGTATCTATTTTTGGTTGAGAGGTTTCGGAGAAAACGGAGTGACAGACAGACAAACGCATGGATGGTTTCGTTATTACACCTTTTGAGATATGGTACGGTAAAATATTTTCTAAATTAAAAAATGTATACATACATTCATTACCGTGACAATATTTCGAGTTGGAACAGCCGTGCTACTTAAATATCTGTAGCCTTTTGGAGTAATAACAACATCGTTCTCATTAAAATGTTCCGAACATATTGTACTATGTAGTTTTCGCTGGCATCCAATTTTGTCTCCCAGTCGCCTCGATCCATTTTTCCTTTTAAATAGGATGATGAGGAAATCTAAAATAGTTGGTTTTACATAATTCATTCGAAACTAAAAAAACGATTATCGATAACTTTATCGACAATACATTCTCACTAATTTTGCAAGTTCAACGTACTTCTGAGTAGAGAACGTTCTAGAAAAATTGACATTATTTGACACAAGCAAGAATGGAGCTAGTGACTGTCACATAAAGCTCAATTTTGAATATCAAATAGCTCAGAAATGTCACGCGGAATAAAAATGCAAAAAAATCAGAAATAAAATAAAATAGCTCTTACCGATGATACGAAATGCCACCATGAGTAATATTTTTGTTGCGGCTATCGTTTTTACATTCTAAAACTGCACAACAGGGCATATTTACATAATATCAGAAAAATTTTCGCTCAACTGTCACGCATGAATGAAAGCTGCGCACTAAGGGAGTCGTGCGGATATACGCGTAAAGTTGACACACGTGCCCCGCCCACTTAACACTTCTACTTGTTTTTTCTGTTCTGTGGTACCTAGTCTCTGCCTACCCCTGTGGGAAAGAGGCGTGACGTTATGTATGTATGTAGGTATTGTATTGTATAAGGTTTTTATTGAATTGGACAAATCAACTCCCCTTTCTGCTTGACTACGTCGGAAATGTTCCTCTCTCGTTTGAAATGACATGCAAAATGTATGTTTATGGTCTCCAGACAAACAAGATCCTGTCGAACCACATGCGCACGCACACGGGCGAGCGGCCGTTCGCGTGCGCGCGCTGCCCCGCCGCCTTCGCGCAGCAGGTGGCGCTGCGGGCGCACTGCCGAGCCGTGCACAAGGAGAAGTGAGCGCACGAATCAACCAGATACGCCAAAAGTATCTGCATTATAAAAAAACCGGGCAAGAGCGTGTCGGACTCGCCAAAAAAAAGCAAAAAAAAAAGCGCATTTTTTGTATGGGAGCCCCGCTTAATTTTTTTTATTTTTTTATTTTAGTATTTGTTGTTATAACGGCAACAGAAATACATCATCTGAAAATTTCATTTGCCTAGCTCTTGCCATTCCTAAGATACAGCCTGGTGACGGACGGACAGACAGCGAAGTCTTAGTAATAGAGTCCCGTATTCACCCTTTGGGTACGGAACCCTAAAAAATACCCGGTATGGCAAAGTATTGAGAAGAAAAACAAGAAAATTTATTTATCAACTGTATGCTTACCACAGCATCACGCGCGAGATGACTACCTGTCACTTTCTGACGTCTCTAGTTAGACAGTGACAGGTATAGTCTATCTCGCGCGCATCTCTACTCGCGCCCAGTCGCGCTAACCCGGCTGAAGCTCGGTAATTTGACAAGGTTGTGTAAATAAAAAATAAATATTATGTCAACTCTTTAGTTTTATTTATAGTAAAAATAATTATGATACATAATATAAACTCAGCCTTAATTATCTTAGACTATCATTAATATAATGAATGCGTTATAATAATAACTTACAGATTCATTTGTGTTCTCGCTAAGTTTATTTTCCATACAACTAGCATTTGTATGGAGTATTTTTTTTAATCTAGCTCTGGGTTTTCTTGGTTACAAAATGTAAGGTAAAATAGCGTGACAATGAAAATTGGACATGTCATGTGGTTATAAAAAACAATAATTCAAATTAGTCAATCAGCTAATCAAATTTTTAAGGTCATTTTGCTCAACTTATACATTGCCAACTTTATGTAGTAAATAAATAGTAAATATGTGTTGTGCAACGTCTCCCTCTCACTGGAAGAACACAAAACCCAACTAACATCACACACCTCGCTGACATGTTCAAAAAACGATAAAGTTATTGTTACAATTCAATACTTTACTAACATGGATCTCCCCAATGTAACATCTGGTTCTATCAATTATTTGGAATAGACTTATAAGAAAAGAAGGGAAGACCTGCCCATCAGACTAAATGTATTTTTTTTTAAATGTGCTTCAATGGGTTAAAAACAAAATCACATTTTAACTAAAAATTAAAACTCTTATGCACATGTTTTTTGAAAATGACTGCAAATATCTATTTTCCTGAACCCATCCTACTTACTGGTTTTATTATATCTTGTACTTCTGAAGCAATCCATCTTTCTAGTCTGTTATAAAATTCAATTAAACGATAATGATAGTGATTGTTATCTTTCTAGCAATTTCGATACAGCATTAAAAAAAGAACTTTGTCATACATTTTCTAGGCAGATTATTGATTACTTAATTATTTTATTGCTTTGTTGTTCCAGTTAAAATAGGCACAGAATAGGCAATAGTACTACATATAGAAGGTTCACTCCGAACAAGTCACATTTTGGCACAATGCTCTTTCTACCGTTATTTGTTTGCACGGGAAATTAAAATGTAATGCAATATTGGGCAACTTGCTGATATAATTATTTTAAAAAAATTATAGAAATAACAGTGCTATTTTTTTTATTATCAGTGTGTCAGCTTAAAAAAAAACTAAATTGGTAACACATAAGAGATCTGAAAACGTGGGGTGAGCACCAGCCTACTATTGTAGACTTTCAAAATGCTGTAAACTGTGGAGTGGACCCTCTGATATAGATCTAGAAGCTAGGGCTAGGCCATACAGATACTTTAAACGCGACAATGCTGCCCCAAAATTGCAAGAAAAATCATTTGTGGTCAATAATAAACCCGATACGCACCGGCGTAGACAAAAGTTACGTCGTATTGCTATTTCACCCAAAATTTAAGGACCTCCCCAATCTCCCCATACCTATAGCAGACTATAGCTGACAAAATAAGCTTTAAGACCTCGCAATAAAAGCTAAATTGGCTAGTTTGGACAGATCGGCCTGCCGACGGCTACGTCTTTTTCACTCTTATTGCGTTGACATATAGCTTCCCCCGTCTATTTGTGGATAGTGTGCAGAAACTTGATGTTTAATACAACACATTTAGGTTTGTTATGGTCCGACAACTTCTTTCGTGACCGTCCTTGGGTACGAGGCGGGGGCGGGGCAATACTACAGACGCCAGCGGAGTGCGATAACGTGCTATTTCGCCCCCGCCCCTGTCGCGATCCCGTGGAGGGTCGCGCACGAAGTTGTAGTGGTATAAGTATAGCGATTTTCAAACTCATGATCAGTGTGGCATAACCATCGGTCCACACTAGGTGTCTTCAACTAAAAATAAATTATAATACTTTCAGCAGGTTTTCAATAAATCAGAAAATCAGTGTTGACACCATACAATTTTGATTATGTACCATAAACGAAGGCAACACACTCAGACATAATAGTCACAGTCGGCATAGCACAACAGGGCGTGAGTAGAGTTGCTCACGAGATAGACTATACCTGTCCCTATTTAACTAGAGACGTCAGAAAGTGACAGGTGATCTCTATCTCGGATCTTGCCGTGCCAATGCCAATGCTGCTATTTTTATGGAGGCATTCATTGTTCCATATAATATGTCAGATTAGATTATATCACGTAATATTGCTTGTACAATTTACGATGTTATTTTATAAACAATTTGATTCTTGTACTACATCTGGTACTAAAAAATACTTATTAAATGTGTGCATTAGATTCCAATCGGAAAATTAACACAAAACATAATTCTGATAAAGTTAAAAATAAGACTGATTCTCTTTTTAATTAAATACATATTAACAGCATAATCTATATACTTCTAATATGTTGCAGATGCCCCATTAAAGAAAAAATCTTCAGCTCTTACAATCCCATCCTCAGTGTAGCCACAATCTTAAGAAAATTGCCTTTTTTACTCATTTTTCAATCAAAGATTTTTTACTTCTTGAACATAAAAGACAAAGACATTAGATCCATCGAACATAGAATAGGAATTTTCATTTAATATGAATATGAATAATAATAAAAAATCATAATCATTCTATGGAACATAAATAATAATCAAATTTAAACTGTCGTCAATTTCAGACTTGTCACAGATTCCAAAATAACTATCAGATCTGCATAAAAATCAATCAATAAAGTCATTTGTGGACCCATTTATAAAAAGTTGTCCATATCTTGTTTTTCTCATTTTTTATCCTCAATACCGTGGGTACTTTCAATACAAATTGAAAAAAAAAGTAAAATAGAAAAAAAAAGGGAAATGTGCAACTCTCTGTAAAATGACCCTTCTAAGACAGATTTACTAACCCCTCATATGCAGAAAGAAACAAAAATCTATACAAATTATTAAATTATGCTGATTATAACAAAAGTATATTCATAAATATAGCATATCAAGGGTCAGCGGCAGTTTCTTTTGGCCAAGACTTGGATAAGGTATCACAATGGTGAGATCTGACTGCGTAAGACCAGCTGTACATATTAAGTCCCAACACTGCCGTCTGTTTGCTACACACATAGAATCACACACAAGTAATGTAATAAATGTGATAGTAATGTCCTTCTTATTGGAAAAAACTCCAGGAAACAGCAAGGGTGAAGACCATAGAAGAAAATGTCTGTTACTGTTTAACACCTCACAGCCGAACCAATTTTGTCAAAATTCATACATAATTTTTGTCTCAGAAAAAAAGAAACCAATAAACAAACTGTGAATTATATCTGGGTAATCTGGTCACTAAAATGGTCTAGTGAGTATTAAATAGGGTAATATTATTGAAGAAAGAAGAAAACTATCCAGTACAGTCAATGGCCCCTAACTTCGAAGATCTTAAGCAGTAGGGGTAAGTTCGCACACCACAATTTCCATTGCACAGCAATGGGCGAAGTTTCCCCCGCTATACACGTAAGATGCCAGGACCTGTCCAGCTTGTTAGGGCAAAAAATGCTTTACCAAGTGACCTCAAACAGGTGCATCATGAAAACTATAACAGATGGACAGTTTTCTCTTCCTGATCTTGAGGATCCAGGACTTACAAAAGAGGAACATACCAGTTGTAAACCCATTTAGATAATATTTAGAGAAACCGTTACCAAGCTTGATAGAATTACTTACCAAGGGAGGTAAGGTTAGGTAGATAGGTGACTAGGTAAACTAGTAAATCTACCTTTGTTTGCAGCAAAGCCAATGGCCGTCTAAGTGGAGGGTTAGATGTACTTTGTCATTTGGTGTCATAACTTTTTTAAACCTCCCCACCTTCTCATCTACACAAATAGGCTGTGACCTTCCAGACAGAAGTCTTTAGTACGACACTGGTGGCACCTGCTGCATCATATTAGTATAAACGCACTGATTTTCAATAGGTTTCATTTGAGGCATCGGCGGAGGCATCATGTGCTGAGGAGGCTGCTGCACCGGCTGCTGCGGAGGCTCTGGAGGCTTCTTATTCTTCTTCTCACACTTCTTAAACTTAATCCCTAACTTATTCAATAATATTAACCGTAAAGATTCCTTCCCGCCTCTGTAGTTTAATTCATGTTTCGCTGCCATTAGAATCTTACCAAGCGTCGGAACTTCTTTTCTCATCGAGTAACTGTTAACTATGCCTCGCAACGCACACAATTGAAAGTAATCGAGCTGCACTTTCGTTTTTCGAACTCTTTTTTTCTTGGGTCCTGTCATTCGAGTTTGAGTCGCTTCCGCACGTAAACCATCCCTTTTTATACGTTTAATAGTGCTCTCGGACAGTCCCGTGGCAGCGCAAGCTCGTTTCACCACGTTCTCTACAGGAAAAGCATAGCCTCTGTTTTGTTTTTCACTCTCGAAGAATTTTATAACCTTGAATATAATCTCCCTAGCTTGTCCATCAATCGCCTCTTTTTTCTTCTTGTCCGCTTTCTCTTTCTTAGTTTCCTCGTGTATCACCTCCACGGTTATGTTCGTCGTCATTTGCGACTGCATTTGCTGCTGCTGCTGCTGCTCCTGTGGTGTTTGTAACTGCACCAAAGCATTTTGTAGCAAAGAATGGTCTTGTCTAACTTGGTTTAACACAGGCACATCATGCACTTGCACGTTCATCTTGAAATACCCAAAATCAACTACGCGGTACTTCAACTGCACTGATTTCGGACATTTGGTGGCTTGGAGTAGTGAATAATATCAACAAAACCTATGAGAAATAGATCCCAATAGCAACAGTACAAGGACGCCATACATACAATAATTGACATAAAATTTGATATGCTATAGATTAAACCAAATACGCTGTCTTATTTTGGTGAAACAAAACGCAAACATTTTAACGCGTAACCTCGAGTTTTCGACTTATGACTTGATTTGATTAAAAGTAAATAAAACTTACAAGGACCAAACGACGAAAAAATATTTGTTGGGTTGTATTTAAGTAAAGTAACCAAAAACACTCAATACCTCCCAACGTTTGTAAAAGTGTACCGAAAACGACTGTCACGTGAGAATCTTTGGTAGTACTGCGTTGACATTTCGATTTGATAACACTCGGACTTGGACTCAGTGACGGGGAGCAACTACGAATCAGTTCACCTCATCGAATATTTGTATTTTATCGAATAATATATTAATAATGTCTTCTTTAGTGGTTTGCCAGGGTTGTTTGTCCTCCGAAAGAAGATTAATCCCAATTGGAAGACATGAAGAGTTATATCAGTCATTATTATTGACTAAGTCAATTAACATAGTGAGTATATCTATTCATGTCGCATAATAAATTTACTGATAAAGTGGTATTAACACGTAGCCGTATTTCTTATCGCTCGATTATCTAAAATCATGTTGTTAAAGAAGTAAGCAATTACGCAAGCTTTTTGATGTTTGCATGAAACTGAACTAATGCAATAAAATAATGAATGAATGAATTATGATGTTTTTTTTTTAATTCTAGGACAGGCAATGGCTGCTGTGCTGGGAATGCCATAAAATATTGGATAATATTGGCGCATTCCGTTTAAGAATAACAAAAGCCCAGAATATTTTACACAACAAATGTATGGTAAGAAATTTTAAAGTATAATGTTATGAATATAGTTATTGATAAGTACATTGATAGGTACATTCATAAATAAAAGAGTCTGCGTAGGCGGTGCAGCGAAAAACTGTAAATTTATTTTAATTCAAAATTTTGTTTGAAAATGATTATCGAGAATAGCTCTTTATTATCCAAAGTAATTCACGTTTTAATATGATTTTGAACACCTCGACGTTTCGGCCGCGTTACAGCGACCGCGGTCACGAATAGATTTCGCACATATGAAAACGAGAATAAGTCCTGTGGAGCAGTAAATATGACTCAGTTATATGAGTGAGAATCACAAAAGTTTAAAACATTTTAATACAAATTTGTAATTGTTCACAAACAAAAAAAACAGCAAAATTTATCCAAATAATTCAGAAGTTACTTTTACTAGTTTTACTCTAAAATACTGGTCATTATGTCCATGTTTGTTTTTATTATGTTTTGTTTACAAATAGTTTTTCATTTAGTGCATACATAATTAAGATAATCATAGAGTAGGTATAAGTTCATGCTTATCTTTTGGGCGTTTTTCTGATTTTATGCTAAGTAATATCTGTATAAAAAAATAAAAAACTACGCAATTCCACTACGTAGCCTACTAGGATAAATTTTTTAAAACATTTTTACTATAAATTTACAGGTTCAAAACTCTTTATCAACATTAACTTCTGCAACGAAGTTAAACGAATACAATTTGATTTTAAATGACGACTTCAAAGAAATACTGCCAATAGATTTTGATAGCCATATAAAACATGAAGTACCTGATGATTTAGACTTAGTATTGACTTCAGTTATAGAACCAAAAGATATAAAGGATAAACCATCTTCTAAACTAAATCTTGACGCACTTCAAGTTGAAATCGTGAAGAATGAGGATGATGATTTCGATGACACAGGCATCATAGATGATATCGGAATGATAGATGACACAGGACTGATAAATGATGTAGAATTTAAAGATGAAAAAGATATCAAAGTGGAATTAGACGAGCCACTTATTTCTCTGGATATGCTTGACCAGAAAAGTAATATTATAGTTAAGAAAGTCAAGAAGAGGAGAGGCGTTTTGAATAAAAAGTACAGAACAATTATTATGCAAGATATTCCTGATAAAAGGAAGCTCTACGACAAGGTGAGGGCTGATTAAAATTTAAGTTATAACTTATTTTTATTGGCTTTAAAATTTGGGTTTCTAAAGGTTCTGTAGCGCTCTAGCGCCACCTATTTTCTAGTAGTAAAACTACTACTGTCAAAGTGCTATCCTACATTCCGCTAAATACTAATTCCAAATTTGTCTTCGTGGGCTCCGGTCCCCAGGCGTAACATCTGCCTGGAAAGAGATCTCTCTATTGGAGTCTTTCCCTTTAGTTCCATTAATTCAAAAGCAACCTTTTAATTAAGCTATTTAAATCGTTATGGTTTTAAGCTAAGTTTCACGAAAAGCTAATTTGATATAATGCACTTTTAAGGGGTCATCCATAAAGTACGTCACACGTAAAGGGGGAGG
>BHDV01012691.1:12250-25009 GCA_005406045.1 Adoxophyes honmai
GGGGGGGCGAAAAAAATCATGAAATTCGTGTGACGTACTTTATGGATGGCCCCTAAATAAATATATCATTTTGGAAACACTCCATTAGAGAGATCTCATTTCAGGCAGTTATTATGTTTGAGGATCAATTTGGAAGGAAGTTGTATTTAGGCATTCGAATTGAGAAACATTGTTTTAACTACATAACTCGTTCGTAGTGGCGCTAGCGTCGCCAAAAATTTTAGTTATTTTTCTCATTTTTAGGTGAAAATAGACCACAAGGACGTGCAACAATGGCTGGAAAGGAAGAAGGCATCGAGGAACCAAAAACGCTACAAGTGCGAACGATGCTTTTCCGGTTTTGCTACTAAAAAGTTTTACGACCGCCACCTGGAAGTGCGGCATGCTAAGGTACAACGCCATCTGTTGGCTAAGCTTATCAATGTGGTGAATTTAGCGCCATCTGTTATTGAGTAGATGAACTGTTATGTTAGGGGAAGTACTATACTAGAGACCGATAGGTACTTAAAAGATGGTAAACAATCTTGACGTGTCTTTTTATTTAAACATACACTTTATAAATCAAAATCTTTACATTTTACAATTTAGGTATGAAAAAATCATTTACTTTCATAATTGAATTGTATATTGTAACGATTTTCATTTTTAGACTGTGTATTTCAATAAAAAGACATAATATGTCAAGATTGTTTACCATCTTTTAAGTACCTATCGGTCTAAAGTATAGTTATGCGTTCTGTGGATTTCGATGTACTGACGTAATAAAAGTCCAAAGTTAATGAAGCTCATAATTTTGTCATCACGCGGGTTTGTTTTTTTTTTAATAAAAAAAAAATCATGTCCAAGACCAAGATTTAGAATTATAATTATTATAAATTTTATTCCAAAACTTCACCTGAAAAATATAACAGTTAAAAATGAAAGTTATGTACATATTGCTTAAATTTTTGGGGTACTTTGTAATTACCCAGCTAAAATTCGTGTACCTAACAGTACGAATTTTCTATCCTGGATGGTATGTCGGGATTAGAATTGTACATCTCCATTGATTTCTTCCGTTGATGTCGTAATAAGAGGCGTGTGCTTCAGGAGACAGGCTAGCAACCTGTCACTATTATACCCGCCAACTCAAACCCTAAAAAATTTGCTAGAAGTGGCCACGAAACGTGAAATAGTCGTGGATTTGTCCGATTTGTCTATAAAGCATTTCGTGTGCTCTGTCTACTCCATTTGTGAATACAGGCGGTAATGTCTATGTATGTCTCGCCAACAGCGCCTCGGCAAGTACGAATGCGACGTATGCGGATTCCGGTTCGCAGAGAAGCCGAAGTTAGCGTACCACATCCGCAGCCACTTCGTGCAGTTCGTGTGCAAGCTGTGCGGGGCCCGCACGTACACCCGCGGCGAGATGTACTCGCACTTCATATACGGCCCGCACGGGCGGATGCGGGAGTGCAAGGTGTGCGGGATGCGGTTCCTGTAAGTTTTTGTTAAATCTTATATTTGACGAGGCTTAAGTACACTCAGGGTGGGTGACTATGTCAGCTTCATAGGGGACTTTGTAAATAAACTCAAACACTCGTCCGCTCACCACAGGAGTCTTTAACCGCAGAAGCGTGCCTTACAAAATTGTATAGCCGTGTCGACTCCTCCGATAAGGGGCTACTCAGCACTATATTTACTCTTCCATTACATAACTCTTAATACCCTGAAATTGCTAGACGTGGCACTGAATTTTTGAATTCATGTGCTCTGCCTACCCCTCTTGGGAATACAGGCGTGATGTATGTATGTGTATGTATGCTACATAACTCCAATTTGATTAGGAATCTCGATCTGATCACATTCCACTATTTTTCTGTAAGTTGATTCAGTCCGTATACTAGTCTTGACGTGATTTTATCTGTTTTAGATGTCCTAACCGACGAGAGTTCTTCAACCACTACAGAGATATGCACGAAAAACACACCTGTGATTACTGTGGAAAGAGTTATTCGAAAAAACAGACGCTTATTGCTCACATAAGGTATGTACACACACAAACAAATTGTGGGAAAGACTCCAATTTAATATTTGAGATTTTTAAGCGTCCAGAATGATAAAGCTGAAACGGATAAACTTACTAAATCTATTTCTAACTTTTTCCAGCAAACACCACACAGTGTACCGCTGCGACATTTGCAACATAACCTACGCCACTCGCGACTCGTACAAACGGCACAAGAAAGAGAAGCACGAGGTCGATGTGAGCGAGCACAACTACTGCGTCGAGTGCAACATGCAGTTTATGAACAGCGCTACCTACAACACGCATATCAAAGGGAGCGTGAAACACCGGCCGACTCGCGCGTAAGTTACTAGCGCCATCTATCGTTTAGTAGTAGAACTTCTTAGACAAATATCAGCTGTCAAAGTGGTCTACTGCGTCGAGTGCAACATGCAGTTCATCAACCCTCAACTTATTTTCTTCGTCGCTTGTTACGATATCCACGGAAGAAATGGAGAGGTGTCATCAACCAACCATCCACACTTCCCTTGCAACTGCTAATATCTTTTTTTTCTTTCATCCATCGTTACATTTATGTTTATTTTGTGTTATATGTGTGCACGGTGCCGATTGCCGTAAGGTAAATCTAAAAAGTTACACAGTTTCTCGTGGCGTTCAACAGATGTCGTTCTGTTGCAGTTTTCCGTGCCCCGAGTGCGGTAAGGTGTACACCAAGAACATATCCATGAGGAACCATTACAAGCTCGTGCATTTGAAGAAGAGCGACTACCATTGCGCTATTTGTGACACGGTGCGTATTTTATTTAACCGCTGCTCATTTAAAATTGGCGTTTGCTATTTGTGGCCAGTATGTCATCTCATTGCTTTTTTACAACTAGCCATTTTATTACATAGGGACATCTAGCGTGGAGTAGGAAGACTACTAATTAGTTTTTTTTTTTCAGTATTACTTGACGGGGCACCGGCTGCGTTACCATCAGAAATACTTTCACGAGAAGTTGCCAAAACCGAAAAATAAACTGTGCAAATACTGCGGAAAGGGATTCAGCGTAAGTATCATAAATTAAAGCAGATAAAGGGTATACATAGTAATATCGCTTCCATCAATCGGGCGAGACTCCTGGCGTTTGGCCGCTTTGAAATAATCGACATTTCTAGTCACTCAAATAAGTTCATCGTCTCGATTTTCTGTGTTCATAAATCGGGTTTTATCCTGTGATTTCCGATATCATCTTCGAGCTTACAAAAATAAACAGGTTTCGTGCTGGTAATTACTAACCGGTGCATGCCGTGCAGGGTCAACTTACATAAAGAAACAGATAAATCTGAAACCTGTTTCTTTATAAGTGAGCGCATAAGTAAACTTAAATATTATACCTCCACCGGACGGTACCGATCCGCACAGATTTGTCTGTGCCAGAAACCTGATTATTTATGCAAGCACCCTAGCTAACAGAAAGGAGACGTGAATGCACTTGAATGTATCTCTATTTTTTTCAGAATAACCGCATCTTGGAGAATCACATTCGCACCCACACGGGTGAGCGGCCGTTCGCGTGTGAATTCTGTTCTGCTGCCTTCACACAGAAACAGTCGCTCACCGCGCATCTTCGCTCGGCTCATAAATAAATAATTAAAAATATCAAACACCATGCATGTTGTTTTGTTTTCTTTTAAATATTTTAAAGAAAGCCTGGTCATTTACTTTTTTAAAGTAAGTTTTAGGGTTCTGTATCTAAATGGTTTTACCATTTTACTAAGACTTTACTGTCCGTCTAATAATTAAGAGGGGCTCCAATGGATAAAAGGTTAACTTTGGCCGCTTGTAGTAGTCACCATTTTGTGAGCTGTATATGGAGAACCGTGATAACTAGGCAGTTGAAATTTTCACAGAATGTGTTTGTATTGTCACTACAACAACAAATATGTACTAAAAACAAAATTATAAAAACAATTAAGGGGAGCTCCCCATGGAGCTCCCGTACAAAAAGCGCTTTTTTTATGCAGTTTTTGGTACGAAACCCTTTTAGCGCGAGTCCAAGTCGCACATTGTCGGTTTTTTAATTCACCGTGACTCACCTCACAAAATATTTCATTCAATGTTTGTTTTTACTTAATATTATGCCAGAGAATTGTTAGCAAAATCACAAAAAACTCAATAGACAGATTAGATCAATTTCTAGTACCATTTGTTGAGGATTATTCAACAGGGCGCTGTCGTTGTACAAGTGTACATACACTGCATTGCATACCGCATACCTGTGAAATATTTAGTTTTGCAATGGAATGTCACCTTTTTCTACCATGCTATGGCTTTTAGCCTTTACCTTTCCCTGCATTGAAAGGTAAAAAAAGTTATGTAGAGTACGTCACTTGATGTCAAAAATGAAAAAAAAAAAATGTTGATCGAATCGAACGAAAGACGAAACCGACGGAACACAAACAGTACAAATAGAATAGAGTGGAATTTAATTAATTAAAATATGTAATAAACAGCTACTATAAATATAATTGATTACCAAGGATCATTTCCTCGCAAAATATGGAAAAACATACGAATTCAGTCGCGAATCGTTGTCCTTTTAATAGTAGTTGTTGAACTACATTGCTGTTATTATAAAATAAACAGAACTGTCTGAAATATTTGAATCTTCGGAATGGAGACCTTTAAAAGGGAGCCGGGCACAGAAGTGTGCCGCGGCTGCCTCAGCGCGGACCGGCGACTGGCGCCGCTGGCCAATTTTGATTTGTTTTTCTCTATTTTAAACGATCGAGAGAAGTGGGAGGCAAGTTGTTTTTTAGCTAATACTTTTACTTGAATACTGAAATACTTTTAAGGAAGTAATTTTAAATCCTACCTGGGTCTGTTTATGTAGTTTATTTTATTTTATTCAGGAGTATTTACAACTTTTGTCCTGTGTGGTGTCAGGATAGAAAAACACTTCCATTTCTTCCGTGGATGTCGTAAGAAGCTATTAAAGAAATAGGTTTAGGTATGCTTTAGGCAACAGGTTAGCAACCTGTCACATACTACCTCTTCCAACTGTTTTCAAACCTTAAATCATGCTAGAAGTGGCTGTGAAGCATGAAATAGTCATAATCATGGTTTTGTCTATGTTAGTTTTATGTGCTCTGCCAAAATCTTTACCAAAGTGTCCCATATTTCATTTAATTATTGACTTACAGGCTCTAGATTCTTCAGCTGTGTATGTATGTTGGGAATGTGCTGCGTTCCTCCGGAAGATGAATATCTTTCGCACACAGGTCCAAAGAGCTCACAAATTACTGGCAGAGACGGCTGAGGAATTGGTAAGGTACCCCAATCATGTGCATAGAAAATCTGTTACTATTTTTTTACATTTCGCACCTTTAAAATGAGTTAAATGTTTATGAAATATGACAATAGTTCACAAAACTAAACTATGCATTGTTTCAAATGTTATTTTTAATAATTGTCCAATTTCGTATTATATTTTCTCATAGGATCTTTTTTTTTTTGATTAGAAGCAGCCTACTTCCATGCAAATTTCGTCCAAAATTGATGGAACTTTGTTTAATGATAAATAAATGATAAGGAAATGGTCAAAGGTACTTAATCAGAAATTAGCATAAAGTTTTTAGTACAATTATGTGTTTCTTTGCTTTAGCCCATCAAAGGATTATCACAACTTTCCGTTACTCATAAACAAGATTTTGACGTCATACTTAAAGACAATCTTGAAGGCACTGATGAACCACTTATATTTTCAATGAAAGAAGAAGAAAATGAAGTGACAATAGAAGAACACAATCTTGATTTAAATGATGATCATAACTTTGGAGATGATCATTTTGAAACTGTTGTTAGTATGGATTTGGATTTGAAAGTAGAAACAGAAAGTGAAATGGAAAAAATAATTGATGCACCGCAAATGAAACAAATGCTTAAGACGGAGAAAGAATCTAAGACTAACATTAAAAGAAAAATGAAAGCAGACACAAAGGAAAGTAAACCTTTTAGAACAGGTATAAGATGTTCAAACAGAATCAGTCTTTTAAATAAAAAGAATAGTGTTATTGAAAAACTTGCCACTTTAATTAAAGGTAAAATACAAAAAGGTAAAACTAAAGGTATTACTAAAGGTAAAATAAAAAGGAAATATAAAAAAAGAAAAAAATCAAAAAGTTCTACTAAAGCAGTAAAAAAGTTACAAAAAGAAACTATTAAGGAAGTGGAAGTTGAAGTTGATTTACAACTAGAAAAAATAAAAGGAGAGGAAATGATAAAAGATAAAATAGAAATAGATAATATTGATGACACTTCAAGCGATGAAGAAGATGAAAGTAAAATGCTTGAAATTGATCCCGATTTTAAATTTCGGTGTGATAATGATAAATACAAAGACACTGAAAGAGGAGTTCAGAAAAGAGGTTTAGCTGTTAAGAATCACTGTTTGTATGTAAAACGCCTCAGAATGGAAGAAATTATAGATGTTAATGAATATTTCACTAAAGTTGATCTAAGTAGTGAAGAGATTAAGGAAGTGTTAGATAATGAACTTTCATATAAAACGGAAACGTTTCCACATAGCTGTATTTATTGCGGTCGGTGTTTCCAATTGATAAGAACTTTAGTTAGGCACAAGCGAAATTGGCATAAACAGGTAAGTGGATGTTTAAAACCCTGTTAAACATTTCACATATATACATATTCTCACGCCTGTATTCCCAAGAGGGATAGGCAGAACACGTGAATTAAAAAATCCGGTGCTATGTAAGTATAATCCTGTTACTGTGTTATTTTTCAAAATTATATGAATGTAGATAAAATATATACCTAGGCATTCAAATATAGTAAAATAAAAGGGCTACACTTATGTCTTTATAGATTACTTCGACATGTTTCGGGCCAATTCGTGACCCATCATCGGGAGCAACGAGCCAGGTTGCGCATAAACGCGCACTCACAGATGAATCAGGAATTGGCCTTAAACATGTCAAGCTAATCTATAAAGACCTAAGTGTATCCGTTTTTATTCTATTTCACTATGAGCGAGTCTCATGGTATGATGTTCAGTAAAATACTTGTGATTTTTTTATAAAATTTGCCCTTTCGGGCTCATTCAGAACACTACATTCATACATTAATGCCTTTGATGAAAAACTATTTCACACTTCGCAGCCACTTCTAGCATAATTTTAGAATCAGATGGAAGAGGTGTGACAGTGACAGGTTTCTAGTGGCTAAGAAGTGTAAAGTAGTCACAATCATGGTTTTGCCTATGTCACGTTTCGTGTCCTCTGCCTACCCTATTTAGAACAGGCGTTATTGTATGTATGATTAAACAGCTGTCATACAAATAACTGTATTTCCAGGAGAGTAGATGCCAGAATCCGGTGTATTCCATGTACCGTTGCAATGTATGTAGTAAAATAGTGAGAAGCGGACATGCGGAGGCTCATACGAAGTACTTACATCGCGTACAATATATCTGCATTGAATGTGACAAGGTGTTTTGGTAAGTGGTCCTATATTTTTTGTGTTGTTTTGATTTGTTACCCGAGAGACAATAGTGATACAGTTGCAAAGAAAAAGGCTGTAAAACGACAAATTATAGCTGTAAATAATAAGTTATTTTGGTTGGTTCTTCACTTCTACACATTTGCCAATGTGAATGTCCGAAAGCGAATGCTTAATAAACAAAAAAAAACCGACTTCAAATTTGGGCTATACTGAAAGCATTTGTCTAATAATGAGGGTGACCTTCCATCACCAGCAGGCCTCTCTAATTACTGAAATTATAATTTCCAGTCTGCAGGTGCATTCAGTATTGAAAGAATTATCCTTTAACTCCTAAGCATTAAGGAGTTGACCTTCCATCATCTGCTCAGTCATAATTTTTTTACTGCCAGACGTAAATACTGGTGTAGCTTTGAAAAATGTACTAAAAACATTACCTGTGCCAATAAAATTTGAGGGTTACCCTCGATTTCCCTCATATTCCATCACCAGATCAAGATATGCTGGCAATGGGACCACCTGGAAACTATACCCCTTCAAACAAAAAAAAAAATATCCAAATCGGTCCAGGCGTCTTCGCGTAATCAGCGAACACACATAAAAAAAAATATATATATATCCCGACGAATTGAGAACCTCCTCCTTTTTTTGAAGTCGGTTAAAAAAATAAAAATACCACAGATAAATAGTAATTTTTAGTGAAAGAAGAAGTTTAATAAAGACGTTATTGCCACAAAATCAACATTGTTATTGTAATTGAACACAAAAAGTATTTCTTAATAAAATGTAACATAAAAAAAATATTGTTGCAAAATCAACAACATCAACATTGTAACATTTGTAATTGAATACAAAAAGATTTTTTAATGAAACTTAACATGAAAAAACGCGGCCTGCACACATTCGCATACGCAAAACATTATCATCATTTGATGCGAATGTTAATGTTAAATATTATGCGAATATTCGCTGTCACTAACATTTTTAATTTACTGTGTCTTTGTGTCTATTCAGGGATGAATCTGAGGGTGTAAGTCACTACAAAGAGGTCCACAAGTCTGGTGCCGTCGACTGCGCGGAGTGCGGGAAAACTGTACGGAGCAAGAACTCCTTGGCGAAGCATATAAAGTATGTATCATACCCTGTACTGAAATAACAATAAAAAAAGTCACGTCTTTTGTATAGGAGCTCCCACTTAGAACCTATTTTATTAAAAAAAATGAATTATTTACTTTTAAAGTAGATATAAAACTAAAAATTATGTGAATATTTCAATTGTCTACCTGTTATCGTTGTCCATATCGACCCAAATACATAAAAAAAGGATTGTAGCATGGGAGCCTTCGTGAATAATGATTTAACTTAATTTCTAGTATTTCTCTGTCTCTCAAATATTGGCTGTAAGAAGTCTGCCTTTGTACTTAACCATCTTATTAGTATTATTTTTATTTTGTGTTTTATTGTACATTAAAGTATTTACTTACTCACTCACTCTAACTCAATCACTTATTCACTTACTTACTTACTCACTAACACACTAGCTCACCCACTTAATTACTCACACACTTACTTACTCACTCACTCATGTGGATCATTATTCGCTTACTCACTTACTTATCTACTCACTCTATTCCAGAATGAACCACACCGAAATGACATGCGACATGTGCGACAAAGTGTGCAAATCCTATCGAAATTTGCAATACCATAAGCAAAGGAAGCACAACACTGAAGAGTCGCCGCCGGAACTGCGGTACTGCGTCACGTGCGACAAACAGTATCCCACGGTTTTTTTGTATGACATGCATCTGCGATATACTCTGGTGCACAAAGGAGAAATTCAGAGGTACGTTACGTTCACACACGTTCACACATGTGAACTATGGTTGAAACTTTTAGGTACTTAAAAAAAGGTAAACAAAGACAACCCGACAAAGTTAAAAATCGTGTATGTGTTGCTACATTACATACAGATGTAGTGAGAAACTATTTTCCTTCGTAATTTTTCGGAAAAGTTCGTATTTATCGTACTCTCTCAAATAGCTTCAGTACCCATCTTAAAGCCGTAGGGGTAAGTCGCATCAGCAGATCAATATATATATAGAGTGGATAATACGCAATCCAAATATTCGCTATAGTATCATTATTTTCAAATTACCTATAAAAACGTTGTATAGCCATGTTAAAACCTCGAAAACGGTTAAAAAACCATTCCAAGAAAATTATATTTAATATTAACCTGTATCATATCGGAAAATAGCATATTCAAAAATAGCAACAACTCAGAGTATTCTAGCAAAGTTTTATTTTGTTGTCCTTTTAATTAATGTTTTAAAGTGGAGATAATGTTTGGTTTACTAGTGACAATAAAACTGAGTTGATATTTTCAAAGTTACAGGAAGTGGTTGTAACATCTCTATATTATACACTCACATTATTCATTTTGACATTTGACACTAAACAATAAAGTTCCATATTAATGGATATGAGAATGTCACTGATTTAATACGATAATTCATTGACAGTTCGGATGTCATCGTATTCCGATAAAGATCCGAGTTTTCCCGAAGGAAAATAGTTTCTCACTACATCTGTACGACAGTTTCTATTTTAGTCGCATTACAAGGTGTGTGTAATGCGACTAAAATAGAAACTGTCGTATTTAATGTAGCAACACATGCCTTACGTGATTTTTTACTTTGTCGGGTTTGTTTACATTTTATTAACCGACTTCAAAAAAATTAGGAGGTTCTCAATTCGATCTATTTTTTTTTTTGTGTGTGGAGGTATGTTACTCGATATCTCGGAGACCCGTGAACCGATTTTAATTTTTTTTTTAATCGAAAGGGTATAACTCGAAATTGGTCCCATTGGCACGACACCAGGATCTGATGATGGAATCTTGGAGAAATCGAGGGAACTCTTAAAATTTTATATGGACATGTACGGCGTTTTCGGTAATTTGTTGATGAAGTCAAGAAATTACATTCAGTAAACAGAATACTTTCAAAATATTGCTAATTTGAAGTCGGTTTTTTTTGTTTAATTTTGACCGGTGTTTCAGAGTAACGTGCACTGATTGCGGCAAGGTTCTACGCGACAAGCTCAGCCTTAAGTTCCACTTCGAGCGATTCCACGCAGCCAAGACCAACTTCCCGTGCCCCCACTGCAATAAGGTATGTATTCATAATTCATACATACATACAATCACGCCCGTATTCTCAATTCTGTATTTAGGTTAAAATTATAACGTAGTGGGCGTTTTGGTTTCATAGTACTGTAAGCCTACTATTGTACTTGTTTTTAAAAATATGAATAAATAGGGTAGGCAG
Organism: Adoxophyes honmai; assembly: GCA_005406045.1. Lineage (NCBI taxonomy): Eukaryota > Metazoa > Arthropoda > Insecta > Lepidoptera > Tortricidae > Adoxophyes > Adoxophyes honmai. Next base: position 23,091 of record BHDV01012691.1, read on the forward strand.
AGCACACGAAACGTGCTCAACGAGCCCCAAGTTTGTATGGAGAGTGAATTGCATGTTGCGATATGAGATCCATTAGATTTTATTTTTTGTTATTATTTAATTTCTTGCTGGTCAAGCATTGTTATGAAATAGCTTTTCTATTTTTGTAAGTAAAAAAGTTATTTTATCACTCGCTTAATAGATGAAAATGGTTAAAACTTTAGGGTTGATGAACACCCCCTTAGGCTAGTTGACAAAAAAAACTATTTAGTCCTTCACATAGATACCAAAAAATATTGTACGCATATTTTTCTTTTATTTAACAAACGAAAACTGACGATAATACAGTGCTTGAAAGTTTCGCGTGACATCACGACTCGATACAATTTTTAGCGAGTCGTGACGTCACAAGCCCCCACTCCGAAAGTTTAATGTTCTATAACTTTGTCGATGTTTAGTCATTTGATAAAACAAAAAATGTAGCCATATTTTTCCATAATCTAACGAACGATCTAATTTGAATTACATTTTTTACCCAGGACACAAGCCTATTTAAAACTTTAATCTGAAAATATGATATTTAATAAGCTAATGTAACAGAAATAAAATGCTCCTTGAACCAATCTACTGTACCATCGCGAACAGGGATTGTTGAGCCACTTACCTATGTTTGTAACTTGGTCGTGTAATACAAATCCAATAGCTGACATCTAGTCGGTCACATCGGTCATTGATTACACGTATAAATTGCGAACAATGGCAAGTGGCCCAACAATCCCGGTTTGTGACTTACATACATTTCGTCGCCAGTATTTCTCGCGGAAGTCAGGTGTCCAGACCCACATCGAGGGGGTCCACTTGAAGGTTCCAAAACTGAAGAATAAGCTGTGCAGCTTCTGCGGTCGGGGCTTCACCGTGAGTATTGATAACATGGCTTTGTAACCAGGGAGTCCCCTCAGTTTAGACCAGAGGTTCCCAAAGAGGTCCCGTGTGGTACCAGGTTAGAATAGCACCTCCCCCTTTCTTCCCGGTGTCGTAAGAGTCGACTCTGGGAAAGGGTTAGTGTATTGTGGGCGATGGGCTAGCAACCTGTCATTGCAGACACGTTTAACCATCTGGTTGGTTACCCTGAAATTGCTAAACGTGGCATTGGATTTTTGAATTCATTTGCTCTTCCTACTCCTCTTGGGAATGCAGGCGTGAGAATATGTATGTAAGTGAGTTTCAAAAAAATTGTACATAGTTAAGGGCTTTAATAAAAACAAAAGTTAATTGATTCTTTTGTGTAACGACAATTACCCATACATTTTGTATAGGTAATTTTCGTTACACAAAAGACGCGATCGTGATTTTGTTTTTATTAACCCTTAATTTATGTACAATTTTTTTGAAACTCACTCGTATGGAATTTAACTTGGCTTTTTTTTAGCACTCGCGTACATTAATCCACCACATTCGCACACACACGGGTGAGCGTCCGCACGCGTGCCCGCACTGCCCCGCCGCCTTCGCGCAGCCCTTTCCGCTGCGGAAGCATCTGGCCACGCAGCACCCTGAAGCCCTCGCGATACTATCTGAGGCCCCCACTACACAAGCGAGTGGCCCTTGAGTCTCACGAAGCCCCCACGTCATTAGCGGCCACGCTTATGACGCTGGACGCTTCGTAATGGATGCTGGAAAGCATTTTGCGTTATGCAAATAAGTAATTAAAGATATTGCAAAATAACATGTTGTTTTATTAGTTGAAATTATGTTTACTTGTGAGGATGAATTTACAGGCTAAACAAGAACTATGTGCTCATTTTTTCAAATTGAAGCGTAGTTTTTCTCTGCCCGTAAAACTTTGGAACTGTACCTAATGAACCACAATATTTAACTCTCAGCTTTAACATTGGTTGGTGACGTAGAACTCTATGGTGGTTACCATGGAAATTAGCATT
>BHDV01012703.1:0-20548 GCA_005406045.1 Adoxophyes honmai
AGAATGAGCAGAACGCCTTTGTATCATCACCAGGTGAAGGTTTGAGCCAATTTCGGAATTCATCCAGTGATTCCCACTTTTTTCTATATTTTTGCGCGTAATTTTTCTTTTTCAACGGAACTTCCATTGTTGAATAGGTATTAGCTAAAGCTTCAAAGCTTCACAAACTGCGATAAAACACAACACAACTCTATCTTTAAAACTTTTCAAGTTTCAACGACACGAACCAAATTAAAGAACAAAACCAGTAAAATTTCTCGAACGAAAAGTTTCTTCCGGGGGACTAGATTAGGTATAGATAGATTAACGAAATCTGGCTCGTTCAACTTGCATGTTTAGTGTCTGTGAATATGTGTGCGGCGTGACGTCAGTCTGCCCGTCTCTCTCGCACGCGGTCTAGCTTATGAGCGTGAAGAGGACAGTTATTGTTTTTCTTTTGCTACTGTTTATACATACAGTGTGAAAGTGGGCATTGACGGTGAGTTCGGTGCGTTGGTTTTGTCCTAAAACTCTGGCATCGCTCTAATCAATGGCGAATAGTCACTCCAGAGTTTGAACTCATGTCGCGCACGATATTTTGTTATCGGTTCGTTGCAACCGAATATCATAATACCCTATATAATATTTTGACTTTATCTCAAATTGTCTTAGTTCTAAAATGACTAAAACCTCAAAAACGTTTACTTTAATTCTAACAAAATGTTATATTCACGTTTACACATAACATCCGATGTCCAAAATGTATAGTTGGTAAAAATAACAATTCCTTCAAATAGCGAATTATTATTCAGATTAAAGGTGAAATTGCTTTAGTTTCATAATATCCCAAATTCAAAAATACACTTTCTCAGAATATCTAAAATTTTGTCTAAAGGCCTTAACAGAGATATCAATTCGACGTAAACTCAACCTTCAGACTGAAACCCGTAAGATAATAATTTAATTTATATTGTTTTATTTATTCATTCCTGTCGATGGAAACTTTATATGCTCGTCTAGTTGCAAAGGGCTTTAACCAAAAACATGGTGTGGACTATACAGAAACATTTTTTCCTGTTGTGCGACATACAACTCTTAGACTATTATTTGCATTGTCTGTAAAGTTAGGTTTAGATGTTAAAGATGTAAAGACCGCTTTCTTAAATGGTGATTTGGAAGAAACCATTTATATGAGAATGCCAGAATGTTATGATAGTACTAGTTCCGATTGTAAAGTATTGAAACTTAAAAAGGCCATTTATGGACTTAAACAGGCTTCTTGAGCCTGGAATAAAAAGGTTGATGATTGCTTGATCAAGTGATGGTTACAAAAGGTCAAAAATAGAGCCATGTATGTATATAAAGAATAATAACAAATGTAAGACCATTGTAACAGTCTATTTCGATGATTTCTTTATATTTTCCAATGACAAAGTGGAAACCAAGAACTTGAAACAGATTTTATCAGATAAGTTTAGCATTAAGGACTTGAATGTAAATTTCAATAAAGATAAAGGATATGTAACTTTGAGTCAGGAATCTTACATTGACCAACTTTTGAAAAAAAATCATTTAACTGATTGTAAGACTGTTGATACTCCAATGGAGGTGAAACTAAATGTAAATAAAGGTCAATTAGGTGCAAACAGTCATATACCTTACCAACAACTAATTGGCAGTTTAATGTATCTATCAGTATTAACCAGGCCAGATATTAGTTACGCCATAAGTTTTTTAAGTCAATTCAATAATTGTCATACAAAGGAGCATTGGGAATATGCAAAGAGAGTGTTAAAATACCTAAAATTTACTAAAAGTTATGGAATAAAATATTGTAAAGAAGGTAACTCAGAAATAATAGGCTATGTAGATGCTGATTGGGCCTCTAATTCTATAGATAGGAGATCTTATACTGGAATGTGTTTTTTGTTATCTGAGGGTGCAATATCGTGGGAATGTAAGAAACAGAAATGTGTAGCACTCTCTAGCACTGAATCAGAGTACGTAGGTATATCTGGCACAGCTGTAATGTCAGGCTGGGCTGGAGACGCGATAGCCGTCCCAGTAATAAAGTGCCCTGGGGTTAAATAAAAAATCAGAAGGATCTTGGGAGAGTGGCGTCAGCGGTCGTGAGTTAAGGATATCTTTAATCTCGACTGTGATTGTGTTAAAGCCTACTCGAAGCAATTATTTTTAAGTGAAATTTAAAACTTTTTACCGCCGATTCCCATAAGCCGCCATCGTTTGGGCTGTACTTGGGAATGAAGTGAAATTGAGTATTTCTTTGCAACAAGCTACCACCTATGGTCTTCTGAAATTCTTCAGTCTTATGCAGTACGTGTAACTGCTTTAATTTATTATTGACTCCACGAAATGCAGATGCATTGTCACAATAGATATTAGACGGGTTTCCCCTTCGAGACACGAAGCGCTTTAGCGCCGCCAAAAAGGTTTCAGTCGTCATATCAGACACAACCTCCATGCTAACCGCTTTAGACACAAGGCAAACAAATACGGTAACATAAACTTTACTTGTTACTGTTCTTCTTATAGTCGACTGCTTTATTTCGAAGGGACCGCAGTAGTCTAGCCCTACATTATCAACATACCCCGTTATTCATTCACCCCGTTGCAGATTCATTGAAACTAAGCCATAGGGTTGTCGCACAACATTTATTTCACTGTCATGTCATGACATGTGACATATTGGAAGGTACATAAAAATGTTAATGTTAGAAGAATGTTTTTACATGCAAACTATCGGATTTATTTATATTTTTAGTTGTCTGAATAAATTATTAATATTTTTTTTAGGTTACTTGGCGTTAAATTATGTCGCCTATTACTGTATAAAATCCATTTTAAATATGATATAGACCGCTCCACTTCTAAATAAATCAAAATTGACAAATAAATGACGTAACCACCTATTATGAAATTTTAAAAAAAATTGACAAGTACGGGCTGAAAAGAGGTTTTGTTTTCTTTTAAATCTTAAAATTTATAAACAAAAAGGTGAATAAAAAATATGTTTATTTAAAAGTAGGCACATATTAAAAAATAAATGTGCAGTGCCATCCCTGGCTTTTTCAATGAATTTGCAACATTGATAACGGGGTATGATTATCAAAAATACGTGCCGGAGTTATGCGTTCTTTGGGCAAGTCTCTCATTAATTGTTGACGCTGGACTAGAGCAATAGTTTGGTAACAACAAGCACAGATTTAATAAAGCATAAATAATGTTTTCGCTGATTTCGAAGAGTTTTTACTTGTTTTGTTAGGGATTTTGTATTTGTTTTAATTTGACAATAGTTTAATAATTTAAAAATAAAACAGAATTACCGCAACAGACGCACAATTTTTGTTTTTACAATATTTTTAATGTAAAATTTTCGGAAATTTAAAAAAATCAATAACTCAAGAACCGTTAATTTTCGGCCATACGTATGAGGGCTTAAAATATTGCATTTTAGCTCCTCTATAAAGTCCTACCAAGAATACGTCGAGTTACCAGTAACCCTGTATGGTGCTAGTTTTTCAACAAGCAGTTTAACTGCCTCCAGTTAACTTATTATTATATTCTCTTTTTTTAACAAGTACCTTCACCTTTTTTGTAATCCATTAAAATCACCACCATATTCTACTTCTTTATTTTTACAGACCTAGCAGCGTCTTTCTAAACATTTCTCCTTGTGTTTATCTCGGCAACAAACCGCAATTAACTACAATATCGTTTAGGAAATTATACTTACCTTACCTTCAACCCAGATTTGTTCATGTATTCCTTGTGCAGATTTCGAGCTGTATCATTCAGTGTATTTGTTTTAAATTTTTGTGTCTTGTTACCGCTTCCTTTTTTACCTGCTGTCAAGTGGCTCGATGTATCTTCTAAATAAAAATCCGTAACGTCGCAAGTGTACCACGTTCTGCTGATGTCACTGATCCAACTTATTTTGTTCTTCGCCTGGCCATAATTCTGTCAGGTTTTTACCCTTGTTACTCCGATCTCGTCAACGTTTTCGAAAAACGCCCTTAACATTGTATCTATAAGTTTCTAATTGATCTCTAACAAGAATATGAATTTGAATTTTACGATTAAACCTCGTGTCTCTTGACAAACTTGCAGCTTGAGCAGCTCTTACAAATAGTTCGGGGTGTCTTGCCATAAAAGCTAAAAAACCAGCCTTCTCCTGCAATTTCGTTCTCAGCCCAAGATCCAAGTTGTACGATTTTGTAGGTTCGTATGCCAGTTCCTTACCTCTTTTTTAGGGAAGATGAAGTATATTTATTTATACATATCTTACTTAATTTTGTATAATAAGCTGGGTCCAGCGACTTACCACTTTTATCGTCCCACAGTCACGCCAAGGGTCCTGGTATAAAAGAGTTCGTCGTTATTCAGCCTATTTATAATCCAAGGCCACTAACACAATAGACATGACAATGTATCCTAAATACGAATAATAAAACGATGTCGGACTGTTTTTAATGAGTTGCACGCGGGAGCAAACGAAAAATTCTCCTTAGGGACGCGTCAGTAAATTGCAACTGTTTTTGCAGTCTTCTAGTCTTCTAGTCGTAATGAACTATTTTGTATATCTACAGGTACGTTGGTTGCACTCGTCTGATTATTGGAAACAAGCTGGCAACACTGATTGTCACTGTCACCAAACTTTCAAAGAAAATGTAATTGATATTTCAAAACTATTTTTCAGAAGTTGTTAGCGCAGCAGGGGAATGTGGTCGGAGAACCGACCAGATATGGAAATGGGGACGGCCGCTGGTATCGAAAAGTAATATATTTAATACATACGTTTTCTGCCGTTTTCTTTCTTCGCTAGCTCTTCGGGGCGCCCCTTCTCTGCTACTTAACACTTGAATTTTATTATAATATTACTAATTTATTGTTTCATGACTTTTACGTTGGTCTTTTTTTTAACACACATTGTCGAACTGTTTTTTTAAATATAGATTTAATAATCTGGACAGCAGCCGCCAATCACCTCAAAGAGGTTTTAGTTTAAAGAAATTCGCACCTGCGGCGCTACCAGAAGTAATAACTTTTAAAATACATTGCCCGTTTTGTAAGAAATGGATTGAACGGCAGAACAACAGTAATACCTGTCCTAGCTGCAGACAACAATTGTTAAGATGCGACGAATGCTTCACTATTTATAACCGCTAATACTTTTAAATTTTGCGTCAAATGCGGTCACAATTTGAGCCAAATAATAAGACTAAATAGGGCTAAGGAACAGAAAAAGCGAGTCAAACAACAACTGCTTTTAAAACCGAACTTCAGTCACTCAACAATGCCATCATCACCTGAGGAAGTAATATTTTCTGAACTTAATTTAACTGCCGAAGAACTTAAGGATTTGGAGGAGATAGAAGAAAGCCAGCAACACAACATCGGCAATATTGTGGTTCAACCAGACTTGTCCGATTCACCGAGGCCTCTCGCCACGCCGTTAAGTCCTGGCGAGCCAAGTGAAGACATTATCAGCAGGCCGGGTTCGCCTTTACTGTTCCAGTAATTGATTATGTTGCCGATTCAAGTGTCAATCGCGGAAATTGTAGTAAATATGGTTCGTACCGTAAATGATTGTGATTAATATCTTTAATAAAAATTATTTAAATTGTATCAAATTGAATTTTATTCCAGACACATATGTATTAGTAACAACATAGTACCCAAATGCACACACGTACACATTAAGTAATTTATATCATACATGGTTTAAGTTTTGAATGGTTATTAAAGAAATCTTACTAACAATTCAAAATTAATACAATATTTTTTTCTACATTAAATATAACACAGTTATCATCATCATCATATCGGGCAAAAGAATGTCCACTGCTGTACATAGTAGCTGGTTATACAGTTCATTAATTTAAAACTTTCTGATAAACTATATTATTATTTCTTGTCTTTTTTTGCGGTGCGTAATATATAATGATGATGGTTTTCCGACGCGCGAACACGCAACGTATAATTGTCCATGCGCGAAACAGGGAAACTCCAAGTTGATTCCGCAAACTTGCAATGACTGGCCTTGCGATTTATTGATGGTCATAGCAAAAGCCAGACGCACGGGAAATTGTAAACGCTTAAAATCGTTGGAATCTTCGGTATACGCAGCATCAAGACATCCTCTCCTTTATATTTTCCCTTGATGATCGTGGCTTCGATGAAGTTACTCATTAGCTTCTTCACAGCCAGTCTCGTTCCATTGCAAAGTCGAGGTTGATATATGTTACGCAGCATGATGACAACTGATCCTACTTTTAATTGCTAATTATGTGGTGGTAGTCCAGGCAATTTCAATGTATTTAAAAATTATGTGGGATAGTTGACTGCGTCATCCTGGTTTGTAGCCGTGTCAACTGATTTATAAGTAATCAACTCTCCTGGAAGGAAATTCTGAATGGTCAATAGCAATGAAATTAATTAGGAACGTTTTTCCAGTACCCCCGGGAGCATCAAGAAAGTAAATCCCTCCAGATCCACTCAATCGTTTGTTGTTCATTCAATTGTGGAACAGTTGTGCGAACCGTTTCGGATTCTGCTTCAGTATCGTATTGTTTTTCTCTTCGAAGCTCATGGTTAAATGCATCTTGCATAGAAAGATTGGGTGCTGTCAGGCCCAAACACGACAATACTTTATTTGCCATCAATCTTCTATCACGATCAATGTCTCGTTATAAATTTCTGCAGAAATTTGTAGTGTAGGATCCAAAGTTTGACAACGCACACGATGCAACACATCTTCAGACATTCCTATATTTCATCCACAAATCTTCCGGATTCGAGGGGAAACATGTTGATATTATAATCGCAAATAATGTACGAATTTGATGCGGCGATGAAGATATGATGGAATCCTTGAGCGTATTATCCCAATGCGAATCGTCCTCGAGCAACTGCAATAGTTGACACGCCTCACGGTAAGTTGCACACAGATGTCCATCAACTGTTCTCAATTGTTGAAATGATGACGGACCACGAACATTCACCAATAACAATCTAAGATAATAACATTCATCGTTATTTGGATGTACTGTATATATACGGCCTATAGCATCTGTGGCAAAAACATTTGGATGTCCTTCAAGTGGTGTTCCTTTTTTACGACGCTGAAATGACTTCGATGATGCGTTCCATGTGTAATAGCGTGGCATATCAGCATACAGCAAAGTGCGAGCGAAATCATCAGTTTGACAAATTGAGAAGAAACTTGTTAATGTGGTCGAAGGTGGACGTGCCGCTCTATCCACAGCGTTCTCTTGGTTGAAATACACTTGTTGTTCATTTTCTAGATGAATTGCCAAATGGACTACTGTAGGGTATCTTTCGTGAATCGCAAATGAAAATATGCGCCAAATAGCTTCGTTGCTGCTTAAATAGCGACCCATCTGGTACTGAGACACAGTCATTTTTATCTGTTACAGCGAAGATGGCCATGACTTGACAGAGTTACAAAATTCGACATTGATGTGAGCCTCAACAGTTTAGGACAATATTGGCGAGTACGGCACAATTTCTCACCGTTTAAACCTTCCCTGGACTTCCACGAATATTTCAAGATTTGTTTATTCGTTGTGCGTTCTCCCGCAACCACCCTTTGTTGTGGGAAGTGGCGCAAAGAGGGATTCAAACGATGAATTGATGCACTTTCTCCTCGAATAATGACGTTGGTACCATATCGATGGTACAGCTCCTCCGCCAGCTTGTACCGGAACGCACGATGGGTCAGTTTGGGTTCGGTGGGGCCAATGTTGGCAGAATGTATAACGTGTGTATTCAAAATAGATATATTTAATAATCTCCTGAAGACTTTCTGGTACCATTTCATGCCTCTTTTTCTCTCTAAAAGATAACTGCTCAATTTCATATCTTTTAGATCTACTCCTCCCATTGATTGGTTGTAGTCGTGGACCACAACAGGTTTTAGGCAGGGCTGACCTGCCCGACGACCTGGACGCATGTTATTCTTATGATAAGTCGACACTGAGTGACGAGTCGGACGTCTTTCCATGACGTGACTGAGACATCACCACAGTGTCGACTGACCACGCGTCCGTTTGGGACACGCTTTTCATTCAATTCCTTAATAACTGCAGGGGTATCAACTCGACGCCGGTTAAGGGTCCCCGCAACATCGGTTTGGTGCCTTTTTAGGAACCGGGCCAGACTCACTGAGTTGTAATAATTATCCATGAACAACGTAAACCCTTTGCCCAGGTAATTCCTTAAAAGTTCCTAAACAATCTTGGCCGATGATGCGTGGAATCCCATAACCGGCGTCGATGATATCGTTCCCTTGCCAGTGGTACAGGGCTATTTTCAAGCAATAGCCTCAGGTCGCCTCGCAGAGCTCGTACGATTTTATGCCGAACCTTGCTGCTTTGGTTCGGATACACTGCACCCAACTTAGTTGTCCTTTCCACAGCAGCAAGGATTCGTCAATCGAAATCTCCTGACGAGGCGTGTAAAGGTGTAAATGACAGAGAATTTCGAGTTCATAAAATCTAGTATCGGGGATATCTTTGCAATTTTCCGATCATGGCCGTGTGTCATAGGAGGAATCGTGTCGTTGTCGACAAAGTGTAAAAAATTTAATAGCAAAGTGTAAAAAATTTAAAAGCAGTCAGAATCTGTCTAACGACATTAGTTCGCGAAAGCGCGAGGCATTCCGAGAATGCCTGTCGACCAGTATTCAATGGTCAATTGGCTATTGGTATCTTCCAAGTGGTGTTATGAATGTGCACAGATCTGAACTTTCCTCGTTCAAGTTAACCATCCAAAACCCATTAGAGGCATCAAGTAACGCGAAAACTTTAGCATCCTGCATTTTACTTTTTATTTCATCCAAAGTAGGTAATTGATATTTGGGTAGTACAATGTATTTATTTAAGGCCCTTGGATCTATGCATATACGTAACTTACATACGTTATTTACCCATTTTGTTGGTTTATTTACCATTTCAATAACACCTAACCTCTCAATTTTTTGTAATTCTTCACGTAACTCCGGCAGCAATGAAAATGGAACCCGCCTTGCTGCTTGTACATTTGGGACTGCTTAACTTCTCAGTTGGATATTCACCTACCCTAGGATGCAACCAAGACTGCCATCAAACAGCTTACTGAAATTTGTTTTTAATTATTTTATATAAACAGCTGATTTGTCGTTTTCACATGCAATATTGTGTACATTTACAACATTGGTATTTGCTGAAATAAAATTATATGTCAAGCATTCTACAGCCAAGTAAGGTAGGTATTTTACCATTAATTACAATGAATTTAACATCATATTTTATTTTATTTGGATGTGTTTGTTCTAACCAACAAGTAGGTACCCCTGACTGGCACACATTTTACATCAAGTTGTATTACTTTCTTGTCACAAGGTAAAAATTCTGATTTTTTTAGCTCAAGTTGTTGACATACCTCACTACCTATTACATTGCAGCCTGCCCCCTGTATTCATTTTGATCGGCAGATTGATGTTTCTGTCTGTAAAATCCTGTGTAATTTCATTGCCAACAAATCCCACGAAGAAATCCTCTTCTTCCTTTTCACTGCTGGGTGTCTCTGAAGAAGCTAGATTGACATGTTTTGCCATAAGCTGGACATTGGTCTAAATTGTGGGTCAGACCACAATTTCTACAGTTCTTTATTTGTTTCGTGGTATTTTTGTTGTTTACAAACATTATTTCACTTTGATGTTTTTCTTTTAGGTACCTGTCTGATGCTTCCGCACCTAATAAGTATCTCATAACATATTGTAGAGTGAGAGTACTTTATTTCTTCTTCCGCCATTAGTTTTGTCTTTAATTGTACTTTTCATCAAGGCCAGCTATAATTTTTGACACTGTTTGACTTTCCCTTAAATCTTTAAATTCACAAGTCTTCCCGAGGTTAATTACGCCATTTATGCCTGTCCGTGAAAGCTAAGTTTGGGATGTCATGCGTTAGAAAGACGACGAAATCCGTCCTCTGCGATGTCTCAGGATATTTACGGACATAGTTTGGTACCTTGTAAGTCAAGTACTTATGTCCCAGCAGCGTCTTCGAAGTCCTCGTACGAAAACTCTTCGTTATCGGTTTTTTTTTCTTTTTTTGGGGTTATCCCGCCCCATCCTGATGTAGAACTAAACCATATACTCGTAATAAGTATTTACGAATATGTTAAGCTAAAGTATTAATAATATACATTTACAGTATAAAATAGTTTTATCTTTAGCGAATCAAAAAAACGCACCTTTCACGTTCGCAGGTTCCCGCCTTTTTTCTCAACTAGCCTATTATAGGAAGCTACAATTGTTGTTTTAACTCTTTCCTGTGGAAGGCCAAAAGCTCACAGCCAAGTCTCAATTGATGCGCCGTTCCATTTTACTCATAAAAAGATGCTGCGGTGTTAATGATGTGAAAGTAGATCTCCTTCGTTGCTTGGATATGACTAGCACGTAAAATATTATAACATAAAATAGTTACGTTTTACAAAGTAAATTTATCCTTTTTTCTTTTGTAATCAATGAATATGATTCAAAACACAATCAAGTGAACAAGTAAATAACACTTGTCATTAAATAATTGAAAACACTGTAAACAAAGAAACTTCTACTAAAATTAATAAAACTGTGTAGAAGTCTGTTCAAGGGAAAACTAAAGTGACGAAATACTTTAGGAGCAAGGCTTTGTACCTCACCATTGAAAGTGTGTACCACATCCAGTTTCACTTCACCCTTTAAAATCAAACCATGCCGCCTGCAACCATCGCAGTCAGTTGTTAGGACAGCGAGGAGAAATCTTATCCAAGAAAATGAAAGGTCAGACAGTGAAACTTCTTGTATTGAAAATGAAGGCCATGGATCACCTTTTACCTTAGTACCTTCATCGTCATCAAAAGTGACGACTCAGACAGTCATGTTACCGACGCTGAAATTTTTAAACAAGTGCAGTTCATGCGTTCCGCAGTCCCATTTTGCTCTGGTGTGTATGGCGTGGTGGTTTGATGAATGATTCCAGTGCCTTTCAGGTAATCGGTGAAGGCTTTGTTGTCGTACTCCAGTCCGTTGTCTGTGCGGAGAACCTGCGAGCATCCAATTGATTTTCTACTTCTTGCTTAAATTATTTGAATTTACTGAGCACTTCAGACTTGTTGTGAAGGAAGTAAACTGAAATCTTCTTGGAATATTCATCTAGGAAGGTTAAAAAGTATCTGCTTCCTCCAAGAGACTGGTTTCCATTGGTCCACATACGTCGGAATGAACCAACTCGAGAGGTTTGGTGACTGCCGTCTCATTACTTTTGAAAGGTAACCGTGTCTGCTTTCCTTCTTTACAGGTTATGCATGTCAGATTTTCTGTTTTTCCGGAGAAAGTTGCATGCTCTGTATTCTCAGACATTTTCTTCAAACTTTGGAAATTGAGATGTCCCATCCTCTGGTGCCAGCAAAAAGCATCTTGTTCATGTTCAACACTGGAGATGTGTGCAAGGCCTCCAGACATGTTCAGCCGGTACATGTTGTTTACAATGCTTGCAGTTGCTATTATTTGATTCTTACTGTTCATGATGACACAGCCCGAGGTATCAAATTTCACTTGACCACCATTTTTAATTATTTGACTGACTGATAGCAGGTTTGTTGCTAATTCAGGAACATATAAGACATTTGTGAACAGAATCTTATTTTCTTGTCCTTTGTGGTCATAAATATTTAAGCTCACATCTCCAGAGCTTTGCACAGATAACACCTTGTTGTCAGCAACTCGAATGTTCTTCGTAATAGGGTTAGTTTCCTTTAGAAATAGATTCTTTGTCTTAGTCATACGTGCCGAAGCACCGGAGTCTATGTACCAAGCGTCATCATAGTAGGACGATGCAACAAACACAGCAGCATAAGAAGAGCTAGGTTTCTGTGACTTGTTCTTGGTTTTAGGTTTGTTACATTCATTGCTTTTGTGTCCATACTGATTGCAGTTATAACATCTCGGACCCTTCTTGTTTACAGAGTTGCTGTGAAACTTTCTATTGATTGCAAAAGCTGTTGTATTGTTGTCTGTGTTTCTGACATCTTGCAATAATTTAGCTTTCACACTGTCTGCAGTTATCTTTGTGCCTGAGCTTTCCATCGCTATGATCATTGGTTGATAAGATTCAGGGAGACCAGAGAGCAGCAATGTCCCGAGCCACTCGTCGTCTACTTGAAATCCAATGTTTCTCAGCTTGTGAGCTGTACACATTATTCTACTCACATACTCTTCTATACTCTGACCACTAGCGAGCGAAGTGTTACACAAGTCACGCAGCAGCCCAACTCGGCGTGTAAGCCCGGAGTCTTCAAACGCTGCGGCCAATTTATCCCAGACTCCTTTGGCCGTGTTTTCTTCTTGGATGTGTACGTAGTTAATCGGATCCACTAAGAGGATTATCTTCGTTTTCGCTTTTGAATCACGTTTCGGATCTACGGGTAACTTCGGGTTAACATCAACGCAGTCCCACAGTTCTTCATGTTGTAAGTATGTTTTCACTGCGATGTAATGAAGGAGCGATGTGGGAGCGTATAGAAACTTCAAGTGATGCTTTAAGACTCTTTATTATACTTAAGTGGGCCCTATATATAGGTTAATAGTGGGAGAGTGTGAGTGTGGCGTAGCCCACACTACACCTCCCCCGTTTTTATGAAAAAAAAAAGAAAAAAAAATGTATGACATTACTTCATACAATTAAAATTTGTCAACTAAAAAAAAATTTGTAAAATACTTAACTACGACATTTTAAACATTATATCATACCTTTAACCTAGTACATATACAAGCTGCAGCAGTTCTGTTTCAATAATAGTAAAAATGCAGTTGACATATTATGAAAAAATAATAACATACCAAATTTTAGCCTTATGACATTAACTAAACTTAATTTCTGAACTTCTAAATTTCTTTATTAACCTGTAACTCAATTATGCTATGCACGCACGGAATTTTTCCGAATGTGTGTGGCGGTCCATTGATTTTGTATGGATTGACTGCGTTCGGAAAGTCTGATTTGGGATTCCGAACGGAAAAATTCCGAATGTATGTGGCCGGCCTAAAAGAGCCGACACCACAGACTTTTATCGAAATAGATGACTCAAGTTTACGTACTTCGCATGTCAAAAACGAGCCAAAAGGGAGACGTCTTTTAATTTAGACTTTGACGCGACTTAAAGACTCCTTGGACGCGATTTAATTTAGTTTTGTACCACTTAGATTAGGTTTAACTGCCTAGAGACAGGACAACTTGAATAAGGCGGCGTCACTTTTGAATCGGTTTCACTCGGACTGTCAATCCCCAACTCTTTTCTCTAGTTTTTTGATTTTTTTGAGTATCTCCTCATCACTAGTTTCCTGTTTCTTACTTCTTTTGGGCATTGTCTTATTTCATTACTATCTATTTTGTCAAAAATCTTATTTTTCTTGTACGAGAAGAAAAAATGCGCGGTGACGCCATTCACACAAAAAATTGGAATGAGTTGACAGGTGACAGCAGGAAAGGCGGCAAAGAGGGCGGCGTTTTGTTTCAGCATTTTGGTTTAAAAGACTTCAAAATATGTGACGCTACATCATAGAATATTGGAAACTACAATTATGTTCATGGAGGGACATCTGCAGTATAATGTAATTATACTGCGCGTCTCGTTCTCGATGATGGACAACATGTAGTACTGTCAAGTACGTGTACGTGTAATCTTCACAACGTTTAGAGATTTAAATTAAAAAGAAATTACCGCGCCCCCGTGCTGCCACCTGTCGCTCCTCTCTGGTCTCTGCCGGTCGCCTTATTGTTTTTTTTTTGTGTAAATCGTTAACGACGTAAGAGAATTTAATTTTATTCAAAGTCAAAAAACTCAAGGTAAGAAAGATGTTATGTTACATACATAACTTATGTATCACTTTATATGAACGTTCTATACGAACATCATATTTTGAGCAACTCCACACGAGTAAGCTCACTTCTATGCGAACATTTTCTTAATGTAAGACACGTACTTACAAGCATACATGTGGTGTTTACAATGTTATTTTATTAATTCAAACAAAAATATATTGAGTGAAATTCAATAAGAATCAGCTCTTTTGTATATGTAATATGTACATAAATAAAGTATGTACATTATAAGTCATGTGCCATCTGCTGCTATGTAAATTATACAGCAGATACAGGTATATGTACCTTCACTTACAAGTATACTTGTTTACAGATACTATGGGTTCTAATGAAGAAAATATACCAGATATATCTAACACAGACTCAGAAAAAGGTGACAAAACTCCAATTAACGCTGATATTTTATTAGAAGAGGAGCTAATTGAAACTACTCATGACAGCAATTTGGAGTTCCTGGAAATGATGGGTGAAGAATGACTTACTAATTCTTCATCAATAATTATTAATGACACTATCCAAAAACAGTGGTCACACTGGATAACTAAAGGCCTAACAGTGGAAACTCGTCAAGATCTACTAAAAAAGTACCTACTCTAGAGAAGGTTCTTTTCGTACAGAAGCCCCTAAGATCAACCTGGAAATAGTAAGTCATTTAACAGAGGTAGCAAAAAAGAGGGATCAACACTTCATCGATACCCAAAACTGTGGGTGCAAGCATGATGTCACTTGGGGCTGCAATCTCAATGCTAATGGAAAATCCTGAGGATGGAATCGACCAGATTCAACTCATGAAATATCTTTGGGACTCCGGGAAAATACTGCAGACATATTTTATTTCATCAACATTCAGTAGCGAGAAAGTCCTTTATCACGCCAAACCTTGACAAAGACATTAAATCTACCCTAGACGCCACAGACTCTGATGAATGGCTTGCCAAAAATATTAAGAAGGCTTCAGCTTCTCTCAAGACAACAGAAAAAACACGGTTTCTTAATTTCCTAATTTGGTTGAAGAATCTGACATCCAAACAGGGAGCTAAAATTAGACAACACGGTGTCCGATCTACTAGTATCGGGAGGTAGCTCCAATACAGCTCCGAACCTGGATATCGAAAGGTTTTGGGGCCACATTGCTAAAATGTCCAAGGCCGATGGCAATAAAAAATATAAACATTTGGTAGACTTTGCCTTTGCAATGATGACATTGCCGATGTCAAATACGGCGTGTGAGAGGGTATTTTCACAAGTGCACAATATTAAAACAGAATTGAGGAACAGGTTTCACAACGAACACGTTTCCGCAATATTGCACGTCAAACAAGGTGTAAAAGAGCAGGATGTTTGTGTCAATTTCACACCATCCAAAAACATGTTAACCAAAATGCGGCAAATTCAAAGACGCTTTATAAAAATATAGATGGCGATTTGCCAAATTGAAAGGTTCGATAAGGTTAGCTGATTGTGATTATTAATTAAAGATGATTATTTATTACTTAAAAGTTACCTAATTCATCATAATAGAAGATACGTAAATATTTTTTTTTATATATTTAGCTGTCTGTCAAATCTATCCACTCAGGTCTGAAACGATCTATAAATCGTAATATTTAATTGATTAATTGTATTAATTAATAAAAATATTAAAACAATCCCTCATGCCCATTTTTATTTTATGTATTATCATACAAAATGTAACTTTATTCGTTAGCAGAATTATCACATTTTTTAAAAAAAGTTTTACAGAATTTAGCAGAATTTACCCGAGCAGCTAGCAGTATGCTCAATTTATATCTGGTCACACTGCATTGCTCTCAAAAGACTAAATGTCACATAATCACTCGTACTAACAGTAATCGAAACGGAAACGAATCCGTGGGTCAACTCAAACGGTCACGCGACACGGCCAGGGACACGTCCCGCCTCAATCATGCGTCGAACCCGAATGCCCAGCAAGGCATACCAGCCTGGGTTCAAAACTGAACAACAGATATCAAATTTCATTACTTTGAGTCGGTTCCCACGGCTACGTTCGGCAATGGTTAGCTGTAAATCCGTCGCACTGCCCCGTTTCTACGCAGAGCACTTGATATTAAGGCCCTTTACATAAACACTGACTCATAAGTTATTTTTACAGTTTTCTTCAGATATTGACGTGTTTCAAATGAAATAATTAACATAATCAACAACAAAGGTACAATAACTACACTTAGGTTTATCTCAAATTTAGGTCCTATCTAAGTAAAATTCATGTTTATATTCACTTAAATTAGACGGCTTGCAACCACGATAATTCGGTGTTGCACCCGCGAGAGGATTTTTTTAAATTAATTGTTTATTTATACTTTGATTAGTTTTCATTTTATGTTCGTTGTTGTTTTATTAAGTTTCAAAATGTTAAGCCATAAAATATTAAATGTACCAGAATTAACAGATTTGTATTTTTTTGTTTGTGATCTGGAAAGGTTGGGCCAAATCTGTTGCACCCGCGAAGGCACTTTGACTATTTCCCCTGGCTTTTAAAAAAACGTTTAATTTTATTTTTTAGTTCATTCAAAGAGAACATATTAAAATGTAGTCTATCAAAGACTAATTTTATTTAAAATGTTTTTTATTTAATAAGGATAAACTAAAACAGGCGTCTAAATGTTCCACCCGCGATAATGGAATGGCCCAGAAGTGCAGAGCTCAACTCACAGTGCATGCTGACATTTGTGGTCCGATGGAAGGTAAATCTATTGGAGGCTCACTGTATTTTCTATTGTTTGTAGATGACTACAGCAGAATGTCTCATGTTTACTTCTTGAAGAATAAAAACGAAACTTTTGGTAGCTTCAAGACTTACAAAGCATTAGTTGAGAATCAGACAGATAAGAGAATAATTAAGAACTTCACAACAGATAATGGCACAGGGTTCTGTAATAAATTGTTCGAGAAATGCTTACAAGATTCAGGAATAGCTCATCAGAAGACAAATGTAATACACCTGAGCAAAATGGTCTTTGTGAGAGGCAAAACAGAACTTTGATAAAAAAAGCCAAATGCTTGTTGTTTGATGGGAAACTTACCAAGAGATATTGGGCAGAAGCAGTAAATACTGCAGTGTATCTGAGGAACTGATCGTTAGCATCAGGATTAAACAAGCAGACGCCATTTAAAGTGTGGACAGGAGAGAAACCAGATGTAAGTCACTTACCCATATTTGGCGTGCTGGGCCCATAACCTGTAGTAAAACGCACAAGTGAGCTTCAACAACAGACTTTTATTCTTTTTAAAAATAAACTATAAAACACAGTGACACAATAAAGGATGCATTTAGTTAAAAGTTCTACACCCGAAACCACAAGTTTAGCTCGTGCCACAAGTTTATTGCTTATAATGATTACCTTCAATTAATAATGAAGCGACATAATTTTCAGTCTCAGGACATGTGGAACATGGACGAAACTGGAGTGACCAATAGTAAAAATAAGTAAAGTAATTGTAAAAAGTTTAATAACAAAATATCGGGATATCTAACTACTTATATATTAATACATTTTGAAAGGGGATAAAATGGGGAAAAGAAAAAGAATGAAGGATGCTGAAGGTATAGGTGTAGATGTACCAGAAGCGGTCGAAAAAACGGATTCTGATTCAGAATTATCTGATTGTATGGACAAATACGAAGTGTGCAGACTGGTAAATTACACACGTAGTTACCCCGAAAAAGGATGTAACTTAAATTTTATTTCTTTGAGTCTACGCAAGAAGGAAAGCCTCTGGGTGACAGATTTGATAAGTGCCATCGACACTGAAACTATACCAAGGGAGTAAAACAGTAAAGTCGAATGAATAAGTTCAAAATAGAAGTTATTTTTGAGCGAGCTTCTTTCGCCAATGCTGCACTCACAAATATTAAATATTTGGATGCCCAAAAATTGCGTGCTTCCAGTCCATCCGGAGCCACAGATTATAGATAGAAAAAATACCAAAACGCACGGCAATTTTGCTTTTTGTCAGTCTGCTAAGAAACTCTGAAAAGACCGGCAAATCCCATTAAAAAAAAATGTAGGCTTTGCATCGAATACCACGAAACACCACTATCTGTGTAGTCACTTGAAGCTAAAAGTACCGCTCATTGCATGCGTGAAGTGTAGCTGCCATGTGATCCATCTTGTGGCATCCAAAGCTTGCCTCAAGCTGCCAAGAACTGTAGAAGATTTTTTAAGAAGTATTGGAGCTCATTTTAGCCGAAGTACTAAGAGGCAAAACAAATTAAAAGAGTTCCAAGATTTTTTTAAGTCGACATCCATAAAATATTAAGCCCCTCAATAACACGGTGGCTATGATTAGAGGCATGTGTAAATAGATTCTTAGAAGAACATCAGGTACTTCAAATTGGAAGTCTTCGAGGATCCAAGCAAAATAACTGAAGACATACTTACAAGCATTTTACAAAAAATTATCTCGAATTTGTCTTATGTACTAAATCTGTTCAATGACTTTAATAGACTATTTCAATCTGAGAAACCATTGCTACATGAATTAAAACCAGAAGTTCACAAATTAATAAAAACCATAGGCAGTAATTATATGGATTTCAATTATTGTAAGACTACTGATGTCTACAAAATAAGAGTATGCCAATCCGAGATTATATTTGCCACTTGAGAAGATATATTTAGGTGTAGCTGCACAGGCATCAATTGATGAATTTTCAAAAGAAATACCAAAAATTGCCGATTTTCGTAAAACGTGTTTATCTTTTAATATTGAAGCTTTAGCACAAATGAAGCCTGTGCCAGTGTTTAAATGTAGACCCAAAATCACCAGAAGATGATGAAATTCCTGTTTTGCATTTACCAGAAGAAACAGAAATGCCATTTTCTTATTTGCTTGACGATCTTGAATTTGTTGATAATGATGCATCATTTATGCAGATTAAAAATAGATCATTTGAATCATTTGATAAACAGCCTACGGTGTACGTTGCGGGATATTAAGCCTCAGTGGTGTTGAAAAAGATACGATGGCAGTGTAAGAATTGTAAATCAAGTTTTGTAATGATTATTTTTGTAAACATAAACATTAAGGGAGTTAGCGTTTTTTCAAACTACCTATTGTATATGTAACAATTAAATGTAACTCAATTTGCAGTGTAACATATTTTTATTATTCAAGTTATGACAATGTCGAGAATAACAAGTCATGGTAACGGACCATAGATATGACACCTCCGCCGCAAATCTGAAGAATAGGATCCTAGGGGTCGGTCATCAATCTAGCCCTGCGATGGTGGTGCTCAGCATCTGATCAAGGTGCCGTTTACAGAGCTCGCCTGCATCGGTCTTTATTTCATAATGCAGTCTCCCCAGAACCCTAGTCACGGTTCCGAATTCCCATTTGACTTGTTTGTTCACGTAACTTCGAATTTGGACTCTCTGGCCGACACTGAAGGTTCGGATATTTGAAGTTCCACTACTTTGCCTGCTATTACTGATTTCTGCTGCAATCTTGAATTTGACGGTCAAACTGTTCCTAATTTCCCTCCCAAACATCAATTCATAAGGGCTTCGCCCGGTGCTTGTACTTGGGGTTCTTCTCAATTGTTCTTTAATTATCAATATCTTGTCCTGCAGGCTGCCTGCTTCTGCACTGACGCTATGGAGGGCCTTTTTGACAACCTGGACCATGCGTTCAGCCTGACCATTAGTCGCAGGATGGTAGGGTGCTGAAGTTTTATGAGATACTCCATTTTCTTTAAGATAAGACTCAAACTCGTTTGAAACGAACTGACGGCCGTTATCAGATACCAAAATAAATGGAAAACCCAAGGTAGTGAAAAGTTCCTGTAATTGTTTTATGCACCAAGTACTAGTCGTGGTTGTAGTTGGTATTATTTCGACCCATTTCGTATAAGCATCGACCACTATGAACAGAGAACGGCCATTCAAGGGTCCGGCAAAATCTATATGTATTCTCTGCCATGGTCCCGACGGCAGCTCCCAGTGATGGGGCGCAACAGGCGCTGGTTGGTTGATTAACAGTCGACATGTTCGACAATTTCTAGCGGTCTCTTCCAAATCTTTGTCCACATTTTTCCAATAAACGTATCCGCGTGCGAGTAATTTCATTTTCACTATTCCAAGATGTCCTTTGTGGAGTTCTTCTAACACTTGTTGTCTCAAATTTTCGGGAATCATAATTCTAGTGCCCTTTATTAAACATCCGTCTTGAATCGTCACTTCGTTGTCGTTATATCCGTACCTTCTTAAAGTTGTACCCGCCCTTAAGGCTTGAAGTAAGTTACTGTATTCGTCATCGTTTAGTGTTTCTTCAGCAATTTTGATACGATCGATAGAAATGGTATTAATTTGGTTTAGTTGAAAAGCACAATGTACATCAATTGTATTTGGAACTATTTTATCTACAGGAAATCTCGACAAATAATCCGCATTGCTGTTTTCATTCGATGTCCTGTATTCGATGGTGTAATCGAATCCCGAGAGAAAATGGGCGTAGTGGAATAGCCTCATCGTACTCATGGCCGGCAACGTCTTTTGCGGGTGGAAAATTGTGGTTAGGGGTTTATGGTCAGTAATGAGAGTAAATTTCCTGCCATAACAGTAGTGGAAAAACTTTTTTA
>BHDV01012703.1:21913-46176 GCA_005406045.1 Adoxophyes honmai
GCGCAACCCGTTTAACTTAAGTTTGAGCTGTAAAATATTTTCGTCGGTTGTATGCCGTTGCTCAATTTCCGCTTCTGTGTCTGGCGTTAGCGACTCAATTCCACTTTGAACGGTTTCAAATTTTCGTTCATAGTTTTCTAGGCTTATTAGCCGTTGACTCACTTCGTAATCCGTTGGTGCTTGTAACTGTGTAAGCTGTTGTTGTAGTTTTGTTAACTGTCCACGAATTGACGCGCGTAAGCGCGTAAGACGCGTTAAGTCCTCCTCACTCGTCGCCATTATTGTATATGTAACAATTAAATGTAACTCAATTTGCAGTGTAACATATTTTTATTATTCAAGTTATGACAATCTCGAGAATAACAAGTCATGGTAACGGACCATAGATATGACAGGGACGTTAGGGATATAACGATATAAGTAAGTAGCTAAAATCGAGTTAGAATTTGATATTTTTCAGAATTGGCTAACTTGAATTTGTGTTCATTTTCGTAAAGATATTATCGTCGCTAGTCAGTTTTAAAGACAATATGTTCCAAGTTGAAATCTCCAGAGGCACATAACCGTCATAGTTCTTCCTACTTATCGATATTTCCTCTACATTCATTTATTTTAACATCGACAATTTTACCAATAGACTCCCATCCCTAACGATGAGCTGATTAATTCATAACATGTAATGAGGTAGGTTTTTAGCCGGCGATTGGTCGCTCCCAAATTGTCGCGCTGCGGCCGCTTGCATATTTGATCGGTGCACTGACGTTATTAATGTAATTGCTCGACAGTTGGATGTTCACGATTTACTTTAAAATGAAAACTGTTAGCGCACTGCCAGCTCGCAGAGGCGAAAAATTGACAAGGTAGCTACCTGTCACTTTTAGGTATAACTCTTCCATCTGTTTTTATGCGTGAGAGAGTCATGGTTTCATCTGCTCTGCCTACCTCATCTGGGAACAGAGTCGTGATTGTATGTACCTACCTATTATTGTAAAAAACGATACCAACTTACAATTTAGATCACAGAAATTAACATGAACAGAGAAAACAGGCGGCCTTATAACTAAGCGATCTCTCCCAAGCAATCTTTAAAAAAGTTAGGTATGTGAAAAAACAAATTTAAGCCGGTGGTCCACAGTTTAAAATATAGACAACAAACTTGTACAAATCACTAAAGAACTGGGAAGCAACTATGAAAACAAGTATAGTACATCACATACAAAGTGTAGGTTATAAGATGCAACAATGAAATACTTACAACAAATTAATTAGCTAAGTACTAAGAGCTATATTGTTTTAAAATCAGAATTTATGTATCTAAGTAGGTACCTTACCTATTAAAGAAGCGCTTAGGTACCGACTACATCGATAATACACTGCTTAATTAGTTACCCAACGCCGATAACTTTCACACAAACAAAAGCGTTCGGTGACGCGTTTTCCGGCGGAAGTTCCCACCCATAGATTAAAGCAAGATGGCGTCGCAAGATGGCGCCGGCACGCGGCGGCCACGTGCGCCTACGCACCCTACGCTATTTTACGTGTTTTCATTGAAAATATTGTAGAATAATGGAGACAATGGCGTGTTGTTTCACTCTCCAGCAAATTGGTTCCGGAAGGTTGGGGTTAAAATGCAATTGAGCTGCTCATTATTCACACATAAAGAATTCAAAGGTAGCAGGGCCTAACCGAACGGTTATGAGGGAAAATTTACGAGTTCCCCGGAATTCCTTTTGCCGGTAATCTGAAATCGATAATTCGGTGAGTCTTTGAGTACATTGTTTTTTACTAAGTGTCGCGACACATCTACGCAACATACCTACGGTGCTGAACGTTCTATTCAGGGATCGTTACCGGTATTATTAAAAACTAAAATATCTCCTTTAATTTGGAATTTTAGCTTGGTATTCCTAGATAGTATTTAGGTAAGCCTACAAAAGTACAACATTAAATGAAAAAAATGCAATAATGTACAAAAACAACTGAGATACCGCAATTAAATACCGGTATAAATGTATGAAAATAATACCGGTATTCGATCCCTGGTTCTATTAAATTTAATACGCTCGCAATGTTTTTCAAGTTCTCTATGACATCAACTGACGTGTCATAGATGAATGAAAAGCACTGCGAGCGTATTTAACCGAAAGTTCGGCGCCGTACGTTCCACAGATGTGTCGCGACACTTAGAATGTTAAAGACAGTGACCATAAATCAAAATTTTAATTAGGAAGGAGTCAAGAACTCGCAAGTCTAAACTATTTTTTTTTTCTTTAAGAAAACGAGGATAGAGAAACAAAGGAAGTTGCAGTAAATAAAAAAAGGTGCAAATTTAAACATTTTATTTATTTTCTTTGTTCAATCATCCCAGCCGTTATGATAGTAATTGTAGTTTAGTATTTTGTTATTGTAACACATCTTAAATCAACCACAAAGGAGTAGGTAAATGATTAAATGAGTATTTAGAAATTAAAATTAACATCACAAAATCAATTCCACCAAAACACAACCCGTTAACTTACACTATGACGAAATACACTTTTAATATTTTTTGGAGACTTTACCTATTTGTCATCAGTTTGTAATCATAAGCTCCCTGTATTCCTTCGTAAATTTTACATTTAACAACGGAATAGGATACGAAAGAACTGATGTCAATGCGGCTGAAAATGTATGTTTAAAATATATTCTTCAATATCAGCAGTACCTAAATACGAGTATATTCATTTGGATTTGGGTACCACATATTCAAACGCAACGGAATGTGAACAGATGATCCTATTATTTATTGTAAAAGAATTTACAAACTAAATTACATTTACAATAAACCGAAAAATAGCGGACCAATTTCCGCGTAAAATTTTGATGACGCAACGAGATCACAACTTTCTCTTTTCGTTAATCAACTAATTGAATATTTATTTTAGCCGCATTGACATCAGGTGCTACGCATCTATGTTGATACTGCCATATGCTGGCTCCACAGCCATCAAATGATTTGGGCCAACATTGGCCAAAGGTTTCCAAATTGTCATTGTCATAGACAACTTTGCATCTGAATCAGACACTCAAGAGAAAACAGTAGCAGAAAACTTTAGCTACTTCCTAACTTTTATTTTACAAGTGCAGCAAATGCTGACTACAACAGCCGTTATCTAACAAGTGGGTAGTGTAGGCGAATTTGTCACATAGACATAGTGATTATTATCCTTGTTGGTAAATGTTGGCCCAACAAGTTGAGTTGGAAGTTGAGGCCAAGGGCAAACATTTGTAGGCGGGCGGAGGAGGAACGTATGATAAGGC
This sequence comes from Adoxophyes honmai, assembly GCA_005406045.1. Lineage (NCBI taxonomy): Eukaryota > Metazoa > Arthropoda > Insecta > Lepidoptera > Tortricidae > Adoxophyes > Adoxophyes honmai. Next base: position 25,214 of record BHDV01012703.1, read on the forward strand.
ACCGGTATAGAAAAAAAAAAGTTTTTTGAGTTTTCAACAGATAAGGTATCGAACAAACAAATTATACTATTTTATACAGATGGACCATAAACTTTTCGATTACAGCCAATTATTAACAAGAAAAACTTAGTCAATTTCTTTAATTTCTTTATGTAGGTTTTTTTTAAGTTTTTAGTATTAAGATTACAATATCTTCAAATAATCCTTCATATTAAACTAATCTACAGCAGCGATTTTCTATTAATTGTAAGCGTTAATAAATTATGTTATGACAATCATTTATATTTCTAATCTCCAATTAATTTGGTATGTTACTTATTTATAATAATAAATTAATAAAATCAGTCTAATGTAAGTGTGACGTCGGTGGTTAGTGGGGGGAGGGAGAGAGGATATTTATAACTATAGGGTCAACATTATTATTTATAAAATAGGGAATCATTTGTTAGAAAACAATAAATACACCGATAATCCATCGGCCGGCAATTTCACCTAATGTCTTATTCTTAATTTTTTTTTTTCGTCGTCATAGATACTGATGTGCCAAAAGAAACTTCCATAAATTGTGAAATTTTACGAAAGAGGAAATTTTTGGAAACTGATCACGATTTTGCACGGAAATCGAAACTTTCAGTTTCTTTTATGAAACTTGCCTGAAACTTTCGAAAAAAAATCAAATTTGTGAAAATTTTCCGTAACACATCAGTAGTCAGAGGCATAATTTATGTATGTATCCAAGCGTAAAAAACAATAGTTTCACTCGTCTGTAATTTATTATTTAATCTATGGTCATATATCAACAACTTTGTATAATACACTACAGTGCAAATATTGTAATCGACTATGTTAGTGTAACAAACTAACAACTACCTAGTGTAAAAAATGACCAACTATTTTTTTCGTTATTCCTGCTTTATACAATTACATATTTATTGAAATATTATAAGAAATATTAAGTAATTTGCCCGTCGATATCCAATTTGAGCCAGTGTTTTAGTATTTTATAGCACTTTTTAATTCGGCACGTTCACAACTTTTCTTGACACACCTCACACTTTTTTCTCCTAAAAACCACACATTCAGTAGTTTAAAAACACAAATAATTAGCACAGTAGATAGAGAGCACTCATCTTAAAAATTAAGGCAGCTAATTACACTCAAATGATCTTACCAAAGAGAAAAATTACAACTTCGTATATTACTGCGTAACATTGCTTGAAAATCAATCTATTCTCAAATTGATAGTGTTTATTTTTAAACAACGTAACGCAATAAGATACGAGGTTGTGGAAGTGTAGTCCTTCATTTTACACATTACGAAATTGACAGTAAGTTTACTAAGATTTTGTTAGATGTAACCCTGATTAATACAAAGATTTGAACATAAATAGCTACTTTTATCATAAAACCACTCATAGTGGAAAAAAAGACTAGATACATTCGTCCTTTCAAATTTCGAAACAATTCGTGACGTATCATTAAGACACGAGAGTGTATACCGCTTTATTTCACTATAAGTAGCTACATTGGATTCGGTTAATAACACATAAAAACATCACAAACATGAGCTAAAATTAAAAATAATAAACGATTAAAAACAATACAATAAAATGATGATAATTGAAAATGTCACATGAGCAAAGTTATATTATAATCATTATTGCTTTACATAATTTAACGACCATTTGGCGCAAAAAATATGAGCATAAAACGTACTTGTTTTCGTTGAATAGTAGAAAAAAATGTATAACAAATGTGTTTGAATCACATCATCAATCCTAATTAAAATAAATTATTGTGCTGACATATAATAATATCAATAGCTAAGTCCACACCAGTGCGCTTTCACGTTCACCTTGCGTCTTCCTCTGACGCATGCCCGTGCAACCACAGCGCATGCGCTGAAACTAGATCCGTCCTCAATGAAGACGCGCTGGCGACATACGCTGTTGTTGGTGGTTGCACTGCACGGGCATGCGTCAGAGGAAGACGCAAGGTGAACGCGAAAGCGCACTGGTGTGGACATAGCAATTTCCACTGAGGCGTTCGACGCACGCTGACGCATTCGGCGAGCGACAGCTGTCACAGCCCGACTAAAGTGGAGTCCAGAATTAGGCGAACTGACTTGACAGTTCATTGTGCACTAAAGTTGCCATAGTTTGGCCAGTGCTGTTAATATCGATGTTTAAAGTAAAAAGTCTTGTTATCTTTATTATTGTGTTTGGAATCAAACTAATAATTTTACTAAGTAAATGAATAATAATAAAAATTGGTAGAAATTAAAAATACACCAACTCGGATCAATTTTTGTTAGTAAAATCGTACATCCTTCAGATCATATTAGATCGCGGTAAATTGCAGTAGTTCGTCCATATTTGGCAAATATGTATGAGTGTGAAAGTTTCGACGAAATACTTGATAAAATATAAATAGAATCAGATTTATAGAAAGCACATGGTAATATCGACATATTTATGTCGACATAAACTTATCACTGTTTATTTTTTCCTATGTCTGGCAACATTTTCGGCTGTCAAGTTAGTTCGCCTAATTCTGGACTCCACTTTAAGTGATGGCGATGACAGTCTAGTGTAGACGCAGTTTAGCACATATGCGACAAGTGTAGGTAACGGCTCAGTGTTGATGCCACTTAACTCGATTTTACTCAAGAACAAAATCTGACAAATTCGTTGATAGTTCGTAAAACTATGTCAAAACACATAGAACCTTCCAGCAGTGAGCATTCGAATTGAAGCAGTAGTCATTCGATCAATGGCATGAAAAAAAAAATACAGTGTAAAACAAGGCCATTATTAATTTACAGTTATGATTTGAACCGTTAGACATGCAATAAAGGACTCTATTATTAAATTAAATGAATTCGATTTAAAGAACAATAAGTAAACAACGACATACAAATCACATTTTCAACTAAACAAGCGGATTATGTAACAGCACTATTCAAAAAACATCAAACGTGAATTATCGAAAATGACAAACGCCAATAAGCAGGTGCGATACGCCGAGTGTCAGTAAATATCATTTGCAGAATACACATAGTTTCATTTAACACACTTCGTACAAGAACACAACGATTCAAAACTTCAAACAAACTAGACAAAGCACCACACGCGATTTAGTAACTAAATGATATTATTGTCAACGTGTTAGGATATGCAAGCTTTTATTGACTACAACATTTATGTAATTAGAGTATAATTCTTTGATAATATCAATTTTAGAATATATCTTTAAACCAGCAGATTTATTGTTATAATGTTAGAACTTTTATCAATATTTGAGACACTCGTGAAGCCTCCTTTCTTTCGTCGGTTCATTTCGTTAACAGTGTGTACTTAAAAACTCTTTCTCCTAGACCAGAAAAATACAGATAATAGACACTAGAATAATTTTCAATTTGAGACATTCACCTAATTTTTCAAATTATTTTCAATTCTGTCATCGATCGGTTCGTAGAAAGAGAAACGTCTGATACTGATACCACATTCGATTCTTCTTCCGTAACGTTCGATTTCCCTCCACGTTACTACATTCTGTTAAATATATCTTTCCAATATAGTCCAGAACATATCAGAGGCCACCGTACAGACGAGTTGTCCGACCGCTGTTCGCTACAAGTCAGTGACGGGACCGAACACGACCGTTGTGTTCGAGTTGACGCTCGTTCGGCGCGCGCGGCTTGAATCGTGCTCGGGCTCGCTCGGCAGCGAATCGGGGCCGTTCGGGGCCAGCTGGAGACCGTTAAATTTCGAACGGAGCTGCGTCACTAGCCGCTCCAGTCTGGAATAGAATTGGGTTGGATCAGCTATGCCAGAGGGGATCTTTTGAACTGCTGTACTACTTTTCAGACGCGGAAGGACCGTTAATTGTTAAATAAAAACATCGTAAGATGATAAAACGGCTTATGTACGCTCCAGGGTGATGTCGAAAGAAGAATGAGGTACAGCGCTACAGACCGAAGGTACCGTTCTGTAGCGCGGCTTGGTTATCTATATCCTTAGATTGCAGTAGGCTAACGGGTAATATCTATCACATGTAATAACTTTCCCATTTAAATTTCTATATCAATATTGACAGAATAAGGTACCCATGCTGATTTTTATTCACAAAATTAATGTTGAAGTAAGATCATAAAGAAAAAAAAAAACGGAAAATACAGTATGCCCTAAGATTCGAAACTAGAAACTTGACAATCCGTGTCAGTAACACTTACACCTAAGAAGGTCGTTCATCTAGTCAGGTGTATTATATCTTTAAAATGGAAAACTGTGAATGCATTTATGCTTATTTTAAAAATCAGAACAATGTTACCTTTTAGTAAATCGTCGTTTCTTAAAGTTTAAAGGTAACTAGGAACATTTAATCCAATCTCTGTGCTTAGCACAGCAACAGGCTCTAGTCACCTCGCGCGCGAGATAGTCTACCTGTTTTCTTACGTCTCTAATTAGACAGTGACGATTTAGTCCATCTCGCGAGTACCTCTACCCGCGCTTTGCTCTGCTAAGCCAGCTGTAGGTACCTATGTTAATGATGGCGTAAGGAACTCACTTGAGAGCGTGCTCCTCCGCATGGTGCTTGGCTTTCTTCATGTCGGCCAGCTCCTTGCGCAGGCGCTGCGAGTCCGGCTCCTCGGTGCCGTTCGCCGTGCCGTTCTCACTCGACTCCAGGCTAAATGACATCAAACGGTTTTCAACTAATCAGGCTATTGACTAGCTAAATAATAATTTTAGTGAAATGTTGAAGACATCCCTCGGTAATTTGCCAATTTCTGGAGATAAAAGGAGCCTTCAGTGGAATCGAAGATAAGTGGAGCTTTCCATCGTTAAAAGATCGTTCCAATCCGCCCTAAAATTATTATGCCGCTGGGATTTTGCATTGTCATAAAAAAGGTCCTATGGTGCTTATGTGAATCAGGGATAGTGTTGTGGGTATTGACGACTTGCTTTAGGATATTGTGGATAAGTTCAGAAACCTTAGCAGTTGCTACATAAAGTGGCGCCGTTTGGGATATTTATATTTTTGCCTTACAACGATCGACCGGACTAACAATCGCAATCGACCTGTAGGTCACTGCCGCTTTAGACAGTTTCACTTCCATGACTCGCCGATTAAGAATCACTGTTGCAAGGCACAGCAAGGCCGCCTTTAGAATCGTTACCTAGTAGAAACCCTGAGGACTCGGAGCTCATCTTCCAGCTTAGCCACGCGATCCAACATACGCCGTTTGTCCGCCTCCGACGCGCGCAGGGAACTCTGAAACAAACAGACAAACACATGACACTTTGCGACGATTTTTGCTAGAATAACCAAAGATTGTTCACATGTATTGCTTCAAAATTAAAGTGACAGCAACGCTCTTTGCGAGAGGGCGTAATTCAATGGCCAAGTTACACTTGGTAATAATACATCCATACATCAAGTCTACATTCTCTAACGGGGTAGACAGAGCACACGAAACGTTACATAGGTTACTGTGGACTTGCGGAGGTATACGTTAATGAACTATAACTATAAGTTCGATCATTTGCAGCCTTCACGCTTTAGTTATTGTGTACAATTCACGAATTTCATTTCATTACGCACGTTACTTTTAAAAATTTAACCTAATATTATACAAGACGACAGCGCTGTCATTCCAATTCCAGCCATCTTAGCACGACAGGACGCGAGTAGAGATACTACCGAGATAGACTATACCTGTCACTGTCTACCTAGAGCCATCAGAAAGTGACAGGTAGTTTATCCCGCGCGTCTTGCTGTGCTAAGCCTAACAGGTAAATATACACTTACAAATTTAATAGTCGCCCTAAAACAATACATCGTAGTGCCAATTACCCGGCGTCAGCTAGTTCCGCATAATGCCGGAACGCAGCCGTAAGCCGCCGGTAATGTATTCGTGGACACGGGGGCTGACCGCGCAACTCGGGAGCGCTAAGACCGCCCTCCGATGTCGGACTAGTTGTTGCTATGGTTAATAATTGAAAATTCTGACGTTAACTGTCTGTGAGCTGCTAACATCAGACAGTAGAATCTCACGAATCCGGCACCTCAATAGGGACACTCCGCCCACCTTCAGTTAAAGATTATTTAGTTGATGTGTCGTCGGGGTAGAGTCCTATGTGGTGTTGGGATAGATCATAGATTTCCAAAGTGGGCGATAACGCCCCCTTGTGGGCGCTGCAGGCCTAAAGGGGGGCGGTAAGAGACTCAGAAAAAATTAGAGTGTTGTGTGTTATAATGGTTTCTCAGTAGGAAAAAAATGGGGGCGCTAAAAAATAATTTCTCCCAAGTGGGCAGTAGACAAAATAAGTTTGGGAACCTCTGGGATAGATTAACATTTCTCAATTTTTCTGTGGATGTTGTAAGAGGCGACTAAGGAAATAGTTTTAGGCTAGCAATCTGTCACTATTATAATACGTCTTCCATCTGTTTTCAAACCTAAAATTATGCTAGAAGTGGCCAAATCGTGATATACCTAGTCCTAGTCATAATCATGGTTTTGTCTATGTCACGTTTCGAGTGCTATGCCCACCCCACTTGGGAACACAGGCGTGATTGTATGTATGTCAATATTTCACAGGGGTTTTCAGGCGCGTATACAAGATCACTGGTTAAAATATTCACGGTCAATTTCCGGCCGGAATTTGACATCAATGTTTGAATTGTTATTATTTAGTAATCTTAGTTTTATTATTTTTTATTATTCATTATCATTATTGTACCATCGAACAAATTGATTCCTGACCCACCATAGAACCTATTCACAGTGAACGTCATAGTGACATTGCATTGCTTGACAAAGGAAATGTTTATGACGTTTATTGTGACAACGTTCTGCGATGGGTCAGGAATCAGTTGGTTCGATAGTACCTGCCACCTCAAAACCTAAAAAATATTATGCTAGAAGTGGTCACAAAACGTGAAATAGTCATCGTTTTGTCTACGTAGCGTTCTGTGTGCTCTGCCTACCCCATTTGGGACTACAGGCGTGATTGTATGTATCATTATTATTACTTTGACGACCTTTTGTGAATTGTTTTTGATTTTAGTACTATTTTTGTTTACTTTAAACCCTTTATTTCTTGATTTTGACATTTTTCACATTTTGTGATTTGATTTTTTGATATTCGTGATCTTGACATTATTGATATTAATTTATTATTGAATTCATTACTTAGCTATTAGCTATTGTTTACCATTTTGACGATCTTTTTGTGAATTCCTTGTATCTGACATGTACTAATTTAGATGTAATGTACTTAATTAAAAAAAAAAAAAACTATCTATCTATCATGTTATAATGTTGTTACATTTTAGGCGCCCGCGCACCGGCCGTCGTAAAAGGCGTCGCTATCTGCTGAACCACGCCGCGGCCGTAAACCACCACTATCGAAGCACTTGTTTGATGTGAGCCTTCATCGATCTGCCTGAACACACTATAATGGGTAACATTTGCCTACATTTTCTACGAGTATGTCAGTAAATCCAGGTGTGGAGTTGAATATTAAAAGATGTCGACCGGTAGGTTTGCCGAGGTGGGTTAATCTGGCCTAGAACAAATTGTCGAGTTGGGGATTTTGCTATTGGTGTAGACGAACTTAGTGTGAAACTCTGGATGGTTAATCTACATAAATAAAATTCGACGAAATGTATTATTTGACGTGCATAACTTCCGAACAAATGCACCAAATTGGATGATATTTTTTAGCTTTTGTTATTTTTAACACAAGTAAAGAATAGCAAGCGAATATGACAGAATGACGCTAAGTTGTTCAGCCTAGTAATGACAATTTCAAAGAGAGATTTTTTTCCTTTTTTCCGATTAAGAACTTAAAAAGAGGTAAGAAATTCGCCGGGTCAACTACTGTTTGTATGAAAATGAGGAACCAGAAGGTTTCTTATCTCATAAGTTATTTTTAATCTTCAATCTCATGCTAACCACTAGTATAGTAAGGCCGAGATTTACGGAAAATTAGGAGACGTGGTCCTTTTGGACAGACCCAAGTTACAATTACCATAATTATCGGTTTCCGGTTTCTTGAAGCTCTAGCTTTCTACCAATCACATTCTGACAAAAAGTTTCTACCCTACATTTTAAATACGTCTAATTTTAGAAAGGTGTATCACACTCCTCTTCCGAGACAAAAACAAAGATACACAACTTTACCTATCTAATAAAATACTCGACAAAGCGGCACAAAAATATCACCGCCAACATTTACTCCGCAAATTTATCATTGGCGAACGCAAGTTGCTGGCCAGCTTAGGACGATCCCTCGGAGAGGACTAAATTTCCTGAACAGCCTCCGTCGGGGTATGGGAGGCGAGGGGGCAGGAAGATCAAATAACACTGGAGATGCTATGACCAACAATGAAGCTATTAGATTTTGGTACAAAGGCATACGCCTAGTTCAGTTTTAATTTTCACGAGGGATGTTGACAACTTAGTAAGTTTTTGCTAAATCTAGCGATTTTTGGGATTATGTTAGCTAAGTATTTTTTTTTCAGCAATAGCAATTTTTGGAAAACATTTTCCACAATAGGTATGGCAACATTTTGAAAATATTTAGCAACTGGGTGGCAAAGCTAGCAATTGGCAAAACTGTCAACTTAAGAATGAGTTTAGATTGAAACATTGATGGAAGGAGATATAATAGTGACAGATTGCTAGCCTGTCGCCTAAAGCGTACCCTAACTTTTAGCAATTGGTTATGTTATGAGTAATATAGGAGAAAAACATAGCACAGTAGTAACAGATAGTAGAGAGTGCATTTGTCGTGTGGTGTCTGGTTTAGAATAACACCTCTCCACTTCCTGCATGGACGTCGTAAGCCGCGACTAAGGAACCAAGTTAGGGCACATTTTAGGCTACAAGCTAGCAACTTGTCACTATTATACCTGCCAACATAAAACCTAAAAAATACGCTACAAGTGGCTACGAAACGGGAACCAGTCATGGTTATGACGTTTCTTGTGATCTGCCAACCCCTTTTGGGAATACAGACGTGATGAACGCGTGTGAATTTCTGACAATAATTTATTACAGATTCCCGCTCCCGCTGCCTCTCATGCCCCACGCGCCCGACAACGCGTTAAGTAAGATTACACGGCTAAGTCTATATGCGCGGACTAACAAACACACGGACAACCAAGCGGACCGGCTAATTTTGTTTGTTCCGCTCGTTATATATTGTAACAGAGCGTTGATGTATCAGCCGTCGCCGGGCGCTATTAAAATAAGCGAATTACGTAAAGAGAAATCGCTAGTGCAAGTAAAGAATACATACATACATACTCGTACATATTCTCACGCCTGTATTCCCAAGAGGGGTAGGCAGAGCACATGAATTCAAAAATCCAGTGCCACGTTAATTAGATGGTATCGCAGTGACAGGTTGCTAGCCCATCGCCCAATACACTAACCCTTTCCCAGAGTCGACTCTTGCGACACCCAAGGGAAGAAAGGGAGAGGTGCCATTCCAACCCGGCACCACATGGGGTAAAGAATACAGGTGTTAAAGCGGTAATTGTTAGTCCCCGGCGGCTAACATGACAAGGTTAGATTAGTGGGGGTACGTTCGCGCAACGCTTCACCACTGAAAAATGTGGTGAGAAAGGGCTACCTTGGATAGATATCATAGATATCTGTTAGTATCCCGCATGTAACTTTAACTTGTCAATGTTTTAAGGAATGGAGGTGAGTTCGCGCACCGGTTTTACCTAGACTTTATTTTAAAATCTGAATTCCAAATTCTATTTTATTTCAATGACGATGAAAATGACGCCCTCATTGGAATTGCCCTAAAAATGACAGCAATATTACCCACATACACATTAATTACGCCTATTCCCAGATTTCCTGATGGCAATAAATTATGAACCATCTGTACCAACGACAGTGTTCAGTTTTCTTCAATTTTCTTCGCCTCTCAACATCCACGAAAAATTGGAGGATCAATTTCAAACCCCACATTAAACGAGGAAATCTTCTACGTTGGCTTAGTGGTTGGAATACGTAGGCCACACTGAAAGTTTTGCACTCCTGGCCTCTCGTAAATTTTTGAATTTCAAATTATGTCATTTTAGGAAGTATAGTTTATTGTTTATGAAACTGAATAGTTGTTGGCGGCAAATTGATCGTCATTTGTTTTTTCTGGCGTTTTGAAGTGAACAATTTGCGCTGAAAATGGGTTTGACGCGAAAAGATTTTAGAGCATTGATTTTTTACGATTTTAAAAGTTCTCTTTCTCCGCAGTACTCGCCTTCAAAATGTTTTTAGGCTTAAAGCACCACATTTGAGCTCTGTGAGACAGTGGTACGCTGAATTTGATAGAGGCCGGGTTTCTCTCAATGACGATTCTCGTGAAGGTCGGCCGTCTACTGCGGTCACTGAAGAAAACGTAGCTACTGTCAGGTGACTTATAGAGGAAAACCGACGCATTACCTATGAAAATATCCGTGGACAATTAGGGATAGTCATGAGACAAGTATAAAAATATTTACAAGAAAATTTAAAAGTTAGAGAACTTTGTTGTCGATGGATTCCCCACGAACTGACGTCGACCCAGAAACGAGCCCATGTTGATTGGTGCCTAGAAATGCTGCGAAAATATGACCACGGGCGATCAAATGCAGTATATGATATGGTAACAGAAGACGAAACATGAATATATTGTTATGAACCGGAAAAAAAAACAGCAGTCGAGTGAATGGGTCTTTGAAGGTGACCGAAGGCCAACAAAACTGCACCAAGCAAAAAGCGTTGGCAAACAGATGATCGCTTTTTTTAATCAAAAACCGGCCCTATTTGTACTGTGTCACTAGATAATAAGAGAACGGTTAATGCTGAGTGGTACACAACCATTTGTCTGCCCATAGTCTTTGGTAAAGTCCGCGAGAGACGACCACGGAGCCGCATTCTCCTGCATCATGACAACGCGTCTCCTCACACCGCGAAGAAGACAAAGGCATATTTGGATTCAGAAAAGGTGGAGATAGTGACTCATCCTGCTTATAGCCCAGATCTCGCACCCTGCGGTTTTTATCTTTTCCCTAAAATCAAAGCTTTGATGAGAGGTTTGACATTTAAGACCCCCTAAGAAGCGGTGACGACGTTCAACGAACACGTCGAAAACATGGCCTTAAGTGATTGGGCCTCATGCTTCAAAAAATGGTTGGAGCGTATGTTTAAATGCCTAAAATGTAATGGGGAACATTTAGAGAAACAATAAATGTATAATTATAGTTATAAGTTGTTTTATTTAAAAGTTACGCAAAACTTTCAGTGTGGCCCTAGTATATAAGCCTAACTCAGTGCCAGAACTGGGCACAGGCCTCCCCTCTCAAGAAGAGAGAGCGTGGTCTATAGTTCCCATGCGGGCCCAGAGCGGATTGAGATCTTCACACGCAACATTGAATTACTTCGTTGCTGTGGGTAGTTTCAAATTGCGCACATAAATTCCGAAAAATTCAGATGCCCTAGAATTCGAACCGACGTCCCTTGCATGATTTCAATTCGGTTGTTATTATACGAAATTCTTTTCCCACCTCACAGATTAGCACGTATCGACTAAACAAGTGACTGGCCTCATATTTTTGCACCTCAATTAACTTATTACGATCGTTGTACTCCGTTCGCGTGCTAATTACCCACGTACACAGGGCGAGTGAACGGGCGAGTCGACTCGCCCACGCGTTCCTGGACCCAGTACTTACCATGCGAGTAGTAAGTGGCTTAGGCTTCCCACGAACATGTTTTTGACAAAAAAAACTTGTTAGCCCGAGCCTGTCTGTTTTGAACAAACATGGGCTTTGAAAAACGATGTTCTTGGGTGTTATTCTGGTCAGTTGTACAGCGCTGTCGTAGCATATTTTCGATTCTATGCATTCTATTTAGTCAGCATTCTGTATAATATCAGGCAGCGCCATGTTTCTTGTTTTGTCATCATTCATAAAATAAGACATTCTTCCAAAAAAACAATTCAAGGAGAACCATATGCCACTTTTTATCCTGGGTACAAGCGTTCCAGCGGGATAACGATAGGCGAATTCTACGTGGGTCTAGTTGCAGGCAATGGCTAGCTATGCGTTAAACAATTTTATAATGAAAAAGGAGACTTTATGCGTAGGAGATGTAATGAGACTACGGCTAGGAGACATGAAAAGACTTCATGCCTAGGATAGAAAATGAGTTTAGGATACATTATACTTAGGCAGCCGTCTTGGAAATGGTGGTAACAGAACGACGGGACCCCCACACGGAACTTACTTCATTTACTCCTTATGTCAGATATTGGTGTTGGTGATACTACAATCCAGGTACAGTCACAAACCAGGATTGTTGAGCCACTTTCCACTGTTCGCAATTTAGACGTGTAATCAATGACCGATGTGACCGACTAGATGTTAGCTATTGGATTAGTATTACACGACCAAGTGGCTCAACAATCCCGGTTCGCGATGGTACGAATAAACAGTATCAAAACTTAACCTGAAAAGCGAGTGTCACGCGAAAAAAAACTATCCCCAGGTACGAATCAAAAGCAGCCCCCGGCCGGGAACCGAACCGGTGACGTCACCGGGGTGGCGCCGCTGCCATCCACTTACATCTGCCAATATTTGCTCGCCGCCCCTCTCACCCGTTCATATTTCAAATGTGGCTCCCCAGCCAGGACTACAAAATACAAAGTTACAACTGTTACACGGAGGTGTAATTCGAGTTCGGATACACATCATATACTATAGACTGGTTTGATGATTTTCCAAAAATCATTATTTCCCAGTGGCAAAATTCCTATTCGCATTTTTCCTCAAATGACTTTTTACCCAGTTTCGTTTTTACTAAAGCTTATTTTCAAAGTAGCATTCTTCCCAGTTAGAATCGCCACAGAAACAGTGTCGACGGAGCTCCTATTGCTACGTTGTTTTGGCCCTCCGGGCCGATGAAAACGTAACATAACCTAAACCTACCTACGTTACTGTGTCGATTCTAACTGGGAAAAATTTTACTATGAAAATAAGCTTTAGTAAAAAACGAAACCGAGTAAAAAGTCATTTGGGGAAAAATACGAATAGAAATTTTACATACATACAATCACGCCTGTATTCCAAAACGGGGTAGGCAGAGCACATAAAACGCTACATAGACAAAACGATGACTATTTCACGTTTTGTGGCCACTTCCAGCATAATATTTTGTAGGTTTTGAGGTGGCAGGTACAATAGTGACAGGTTGCTAGCCTGTCGCCTAACTAAAGTATACCTTAAGCTATGTCCTTAGTCGCCTCTTACGACATCCACGGAAGAAAAGAAGAACTGTTATTCTAATCCCGACACCACACGGGGGAAATTTTGCTACTGGGAAATAACGCGAAAATCATCTAACCATTCCTACTATACATTCAGACGCACGCAATGTCATAGTATTATTGTATTGTATTGTATTGTATGACTCTTTATTGTACACACAAAAACACTTACAAAAAAACAATTAGCACGAGAACAGCCTTACGCACAAAGGCGAACTTATCCCCGAGGGGATCTCTTCCAGTTAACCTTCGGGTGATTGACAGGATATCTATGACACGTTCGCTTGCTCTGCCTACACCTTTCGGGCGTGATGTAGGTATGTAGGTCAATCAACAAGTTTGCCCCTGGTTGCCATGGTGATGTCTTCAGGAGTCACCCAGTACAGCCTGTCAAGCCAATATCAAGCAAAGGAACTGGCTAGCCAGCGCCGAATGTAATATTACACGAATCACTTGGTGCCACTACCTTTTCATAACTCAAAACCTCTTTAACGCAAAGAATTAAAACTAAGTACGTAATTATATCCAAAAGGACATAAAGAAGCCCAAATTTCATGAAACTAGCTCAAACGATCATAAAGATATGAAGGACAAAAACTTTTAGCACCGATTGACTAACTGAAATACTTACAACTACAACTTTTTACAGATTTCTCCTAACAGAATAACAACACAAGAAGTTGATTGGGCCATCTGTGTACTACTTACGAATTTCAAAAACAAATGACAAATTAGGAGTACCCGAAACCGTCGAGCGTGTATGACGAGAGTGATGAATGTGAGTGAAGCGAGAGATGTATGTCAGAATAGGAGCGAATGGCGCTCTGTAGTCTCGGCCTACCCCGCAGGGAATAAGGCGTGACGGTTATGTATGTATGTATGAACGTAATTTCGGTCTCCGGCTCTGCGTCCATCCGTTGCATCCGCTACGGTGTGACAGAGGCGCTCGTCAAACAGTTGAATGTGCGAATGCCCCCGCTTAGCTCAAATCGATGCGCGGGACCCGCTGATTTTATAATTCCATGTGCAACCTCGCGGAACGTCGCGTGCCGCCGGTGCAATAATGAGGTCTAAAAAGGAAGACGCCATTTTCTTGGTGAAAAATTGTCCTGTGTGACATTGGGTTAGTGTAACACCTCATTTCGTCCTAAAGTCGTAAGAGGCGACTGAAGGTTAAGGTATATTTTAGGCGACAGGCTAGCAACCTCTCGCTATTATACCTGCCAACTAAAAACCTAAAAATATGTTAGAAGTGGCCAAGAGACGTGAGTCATAATCCCGGAAAAAAGAATAATTTCAGCGGGATAGCTATAAGCGAATCCTATGCAACGTGCATAATGCAAGCGGAGTCATAGCTAAACGCACTAGCGATGCGATGATGGTCTTCTACTAAGAAGACGTCCATTTCTCAGTATAGGTGCGCTCTCCCAACGAAACCTCGTGAAATGTCTAAGGCAAGCAGATAACGGTAGAAAGATACAGCAACATTTTTAACCTCCTGACGACCGGCGTGCTATACATAGTACTTACATAAAATAAAAGTCATTTGTAACTTTCCCTATTGACATTAAGAGCCAATTTTGAACTGCACATAATTTGACGCTGGTCGTCAGGAGGTTAGCCTCATATTCGGGAGTGGACCTCTGTACGTAGTACTATACCAAATCCTTGTGTGGTGTCGGAATAGAATAGCACTTCTCCATTTCTTCTAGATGTCGTTAGAGGCGACTAAGGAAATAAGTTAAGGTATATTCTAGGCGACAGGCTAGCAACCAGTCACTATTACACTGCCTCTTCCATATGTTTTCAAACATAAAATTATGCTAGAAGTGGCTGGGAAGCGTGAAATAGTTGGTATCATGGTTTTGTCTGTCACGTTTCGTGTGCTCTGCCTACCCCATTTGGGAACATAGGCGTGATTGTATGTACTATACCTATCTATTCTGTGCCTCTAGTACAGGGGTCGGCAACCCGCGGCCCGCGACTAGCTCCTTTCGTGGCCTTAAATTTTGAATACTATGCTTAATATTTATAATCCGATACTATCAAAAGCATACGCAAGTATGGCCCGTCATTACACCATTTCGCTGATTTGTGGCCCTTATCTGCAAAAGGTTGCCGACAACTGCTCTACAACTTTACTATTTGTACTAAAGCAGTGGTCGGGAACCTACAATCAATAACTATGCAATAGTGTCAAGATGTACCGCATGGGACCCGGCGGATCTAGAACTTGAAGCGCAACACAAACACATACAAAAAGACCGTTTCGCGTTCATACAAAAAACCATATTCACCATGTAAATGACGAGCCGAAGGCGTGAAGTGCTTTCGGCCACCCAAGTCGAGCAAATACGCGTTAATAGCGATCGAGGTGAAAATAAACGTGTTCGTAGTGAAAAAATGCTTAGGGAATAGTAGGGATGTTGGGAGTATGAAATCTCGGGTTTTGAGGAGGCGTTGAGTTTTACCTGCCAAGTCAAAATGCTAGAAGTGGCCGTGAAACGTGAAATAGTCTTGGTTTTGTCTATGTAGAGTTTCGTGGGGTCTGCCTACCCCATTTGGGAATACAAGCGTGATGTATGTATGTATGTTATATTTTATCGGTTAATAAAAATGGTTTCGGATTAGTTTCAGTGGACTTACAATTAGTATATGTGAGATTGGTACTTCTACTTTGCGAGTATGACCTATTCTGCAAAGCTTCGTCAACATTAATTCAGTACTTTTCGTGTGAAGGAGTATCAATCATTCATATCCACACATACAAAAATTTTGCGTTTATTTAGTTGAATATCTTCGAACATAAAAGTATTAAGAGACACACTCCTAATGAAAATTCCGCATTCAGTTTGAAAGAAAAAAGAAAGAAAAATTAAATTTGCATATTTTAGGTCCCCAAACCACCAGCAAACAAAAAATTAAACAAAAAAATCTTATAACTATTACAGTATGTCTCGGTGACAAGAGAACCGAAAAATGGGCTTTCGCTCTGTATGAGTCGCTGCATCAGTAAGATGCAGCAACGTTGGTTTTCAGCGAAGACCTGATACGCGCATAAGCGTCGGAGAAAGTCAGATTACACTGAACTTAAACATGGACAATAACAAGTTTAGGCTAGTGCGTAGCCCTTCATCTAGGAGCCGCGTTAGCTGCTGCCAAACGCGCACTGCGCGCCACCGCTTTGATCTCGCGAGGCAGTCATGCCGAGTTAAATTTGATTTAATCCGTATTTTCATAAGTAAGTAAATAAAAAATATAAATCCTTTAAATAAAAGCCCTCAATTCTTGCTCAAAACGTTCCTAATTTTATACGTGAGATTCGATATTTTTTCATTTCGGACATCAGAAACTTTCGGCGACATCTACGGACCACTGTAACATCTCTAGTGAAAATAAACTTGTTCGTAGTGAAAAAATGTTTAGCTAAGGGCTTTAGCAGAAAAAACAGAGTTTGTTTTTGATGCGTCTTCGTTCAATGCTGGAGTGGAGGGTCGGGAGGCGTCTGTCGACTAATACTGAGATAGGTAGGTCTGTTTATTTGTGCTAGTTTTTCAATCAAGTATACCTGAGCGATTGTGGGTTTTAGAGTTTCAGAAGATTTTATAGATGCGCCTGTATTCCACAAATGGGTCATTTTAAATACATTTTACGTTTCAACATAGACTGAAGAGGTATAATAGCGAAGGGTTGTTAGCCTGTCACTTAAAGCAAACCATAGCCTACGAAATAGCCGTCGTTTCTTACGAAATCCATGGAAAAACTGAAGAGTGTTATTAGAAATGCCATGCGAAACAAGATTAAATCTTACGGACGGATAGGTAAATTTTACCTACTTGAGTTAAAATTGAATTAAAGATTGAAGTAACTTTTAAAGGCGAATCTTATAAAGCAAATCGCACTTAGAACTTTTACAGAATGTGTTTTATAATGTATAGGTAGAGACTTGAAATTCAAATCAACATTAGCCTCAACAGCATCGGGCAATGTAAGTATGTCTACATAGATAGCTACATAACTTTGTTAGTACAATATTCCACATTTTGTGCCGTAGAGAATAATAATTATAAATCATAACAAAACTTCAATGAATAACAATTTTCTTATAATAAATTATGTTCATTTTTGATGTAAACGCCATCTACTGGAAACGTTCAATACTACAAACAATCATACGGTAGCGAAGTCGATTCTACGCAACCACTAGCGCCACCTAAGCACTTCGAATAGGTACTTTGTTCCGTGAGTTAATGATGCAGGCCGTACTACAGAGATGGCGCTTAATTCACTTCAGAGAAACTGAACAAACCGGCAAATGCACGTTCGTGTTGGTGATTTTTGGGACCGGCCGGAAAGATTATATTTGTACATTTTGCGAATGAACCCTTCCGCTTGTGTCACAATATGCGATGTGTGTAGTAGATATTGCCATTGGTCACGTTTTGCATGAAACTGTAGATTGAATTTTAACTGTAGGTATAGAAGCGGCTTAATTAAAAGAAAACAGAAATATCAATACACTCACCTTGATTTCATCTAGAGTTTTATCGCTGAATTTTGACTCTGACGATGGCAGGCCGCTCTGAAACAAAATTGGCTTATGTAAGTACATGCATAACTAAAATCACACACATACTTCACGCCTGTATTCCCATATGAGGAAGAAAGAGCACACGAAACGCAAAACCATGAATATTTCACGTTTCGTGGCCACTTCTAGCTCATTTTTTTAGATTTGAGTTGGCATGAATAATTAATTAGTGATAAAATGCTAGCCTGCGCCTAAAATGCATCTTAACCTAATTCCTTAGTTGCCACTTACGACATCCACGGAAGAAATGGAGAGCACACAACCAACCATACCACCAAGCCAAACCATAAATTTAATAATACATCATAATTTGAAAAATTATTTATCTGTCCATTTTCACAAGAAACCTGCTCAACGTTAATTTACGCCTTGTAACTACTTTTAATTAAAGCATGACGATCTTTAATAACAAAGTAACCGGTCCATTACCAGATATCTAGATTCCACTGGCGCACGCGCGGGTATGTAAAACGGTCGGTTAGCGCATCGCGTGCGCAGACCAAGCTTGAAGGCATTCGGCTGCCGAACATGCAATTAAAAAAAAACACTCTGTTGTTAGCAGTGTTTGTAGAACAACCGTTTTGATTTATGGCAACCCAAAGAAATTGTGTTGAATTCTGTAGAAGGTAATCAAATAGAAAAAACATGCATAGATCACCTCTGTATTCACGAATGGAGTAGGCAGAGCACACGAACCGCAACTAGCATATTTTTAGGTTTCAAGTAAAGGAGTCCATTTAGATTTTAGACCATGGATGTAGTAAGAGGCGACTAAGGACAATTTAGGTGACAGAGTAGCATCCTGTGAAGTGCCTGCTAAATGTGTAATAATGTTGGTTTAGTCTATGTATTGTTTTTCGTGTGCTCTACCTCCTATCTACAACATTTGGGAATACAGGCGTGATGTATGTAAGTCATGTAAAAGAGGAACAACAGTGACAGTTCACTTAGTCGCCTTTTACAACACTCCCGGAAAGGCGTTATTCACGGTTATTCTAAACCCGAGTTACAAAAAACAATTTACTTACAATAACAATATATAAATAGCCTTGTATTATAAAGCAATTTCCGGGATTTAATTTGCATACGTCAATGTCCTCTGATAGTGTTATAATCTAGATTATGTTGCAGCATTGAGTTATCGGTAGTGTATTACGGGAGTCAAGGCTGAACTACTATCATGGTTGTTAACTGATAGATGACATGCAAAGATAGCGTAGAAAGCGTATGAATTTGGATTTTTTAATGTAAAATAGTCACATATTGTAAAAGGGTTTCTATTGTCGAGAGGGAATGCTGCTTAGAGTCTGTATCTGAAGTCTGTTCTCCAGTTACTTAGGACTTAGGCAAGGGGAGATGAAAGTTTGGACAGAGTCATTGTCACTGGGTATTCACAGTTCACATGTTTAGTACATACTCCTGTGAGCATGTGACACCTTATTCTGGAGAAATTGGTCAAGTTTGATACAAAATAAGCTTTGTTGTGCTGTATTGGTGTGAATACCACAAGAAAACAAAATTCTGTTCTCTATTTCTACCCTGCAGTGAAAGGGGCGTGATGTGATGGTATGTATGCATGGGTGTTTGGTATCACCAGTTAGCTCTAATTTAACTTAAGTCTTGCCGACACCAGTTTCCCCAGTAGCGTCGATTACGCCATTTGCATTTAATAATACTTCGTGCTTGTAACACCGAAGACAAAAAAATATTACGTGGCTGATCTCCAATACAGTGGCCTGCCAAGCTTAAAGCACCAGAACCTTCAAGAGTCCTCCGATCACAGAATAGGTAGTAATAGTTCACTCCCAGGCATATTAAGGGTTTAAAAGCTAAATATTGATGTCTCTTTCTACCGTTACCATCTTGCCGTCGACCTTTCACGAGGTCTCGCCGGCGGAGCGTACCTAAACTGCGAAGTGGACCTCCCTTGCTATGTGGTAAAGGTGATGAACCGAAATTGATGAAGGGAGCTCAACCATGCTCAAATAACTATCCAAGATCATCTCACGACGCCAGAGCGATTCGACTGAGAGACTGAAAATCAGATTTGAGAACAATTTATAACTCGATCGGTTCGACTTGGGTGGACGGGTCGTTCACCCGTCACGATACGGTACCGATAGCGGCTGTTTGGAGTGGCGCCAATACGCAAATGTTTATCCAGGACTACCTAGTGTACCTAGTACCTTGCATCTGTCACTCACTGGTCTTTTAAACTCAGTCCAATATACCGGAAACCGACGAGCATGTGAGATTAATGAATGTGGATGAAGGAAAAGAGGTATGTCAGGATCGTAGCAAGTGGAACAAAGTGGTATCTGCCTACCCCTTGCGAAAGAGGCGTGACAGTATGTATGTATTGAGAGGAGACCTGTGGCCAGGGGAAGTCCTCTTCGCAGTTTAGACCTCGTGAAAGATCAACGTCTACGACATCGCCAAGCAGGTAACGGCAGAAAGAGACAAAACACATTCGGGAGTGGACATTCTGTAGGTAGTGTGCACTATTGCCTATTCTGTGCTGTGACCAGCAATGGGACGCACATAGACTGGACAATGACAATAATGATACTCTCACAGCACTCTTTTCTGTCACATGGACTCGTCCATTTACCATAGACTTATCTATAGCAAAGGAAAGTGCTGTTAGGCGTTATTACCATCGGCCATTGAGGAATGCGATGTGCCTCATTTATTATCTATGCTTCATCATTGTGTAAATATTGTACGAGGGAAGGTCCGAACGTATCCGGTTTAACATCACTATTGTGTTATGGAACAGCGCTCTTTGAAGCCATTCAAAGAATTCGGAGATAAGGACTATCTACACTAAATGATTCGGAACGGAAAGAATTTCACGGTGTTTCATTACCAAGATCCTCACAACAGTTAGACCGTATGAGTCCTCCGCGACATATGATTGTCACCGATCCGATTTCCAATCTGATGCGGACTGTGTAAATACGAGGGCGGTTTGATAAGTAACTTGGTTTGATATGATAAAAAACTTGCATAGGTGTTTTATATATTTTATTGTTCTACGTAAT
>BHDV01012703.1:55865-66521 GCA_005406045.1 Adoxophyes honmai
TGTTGATGAAGTCAAGATTTTACATTCAGTAAACAGAATACTTTCAAAATATTGCTAATTTGAAGTCGGTTTTTTTTTGTTTATTCTTAATCATATCTGCAGCTCAATAAATTTACGTAGTTCATGCGGTAAATTTAACATCGAAAATTAGAAACACTGGTAAGTTAGTGTTTTTACTATCGGAACATTTCCGATTTTGGCAGTCTAATACAGAACCTAATTCCTTCCTAAATAACTTAATCCATCTACTCCGCAATTTAGGTACCTACTAGAAGTAGAACTCGAGAAAGATCTTCGGCAAGCAGGTAACGGTAGAAAGCGACAGCAATACTTTTACACCTAAACATGTTCAGGAGCAGACCTTCTGTACATAGTACACCTATTTGTCCAGCTTATGTCTAGACACATATTTCAGCAACAAAATTACTATCGCTGAGCTCGCCTCTCACCTCACAACAGTTATTAATAATTCATCCGGCTATTTTCGGAGCAAATACAATATACATCTCTAAGCGATTATCGAAGCTTTCCATTTCATTGTTCCGAGAACGCCTGATTAGATTTGGCTCGCCTTTTTCTATTGCTAGTCATTGAATCTAAAACTGATATTCGAAGCGATTTCGCGAAAGTTTTCGTCATTTTATAATGCTTTAGGCTTGAAACCACTAAACTTCATAATTTGACATTTAGGTATAATGAATTATGATCCTTTAGTAATTTGATAAATAGGGGTATTGCGAACCAAGGTGTTATGAAGTTTAGCGGTTTCAAGCCTAAAGCATTTTAATATTCCAATAAAGCGGCGCAACTTTCGAATGTTAAAAACAATAGGTAAAAATGCTTTCTAAGTGAAACAGTGGGTCAGCGGATTGAATGCGACGGTTAGCAAAACCGGGTCGGCTTCGAAGTTAATCATTTCAGTAGCGAAAATAACTTATTGATCGCACAAAGCGTTATGAAACAAGGATTCGTCATACCGGCAACCTACTGGTCTTCAAATTCCGGAGTCTGCTTTTTGTATACATTTACAGCTAGTTATGGTCCACACACGCGAGCATTTGCATGCAGATTTACCTAGTTTTCTTTACTTTTATGAAGTAGTTAAGTAGAGCGAGTTGTCTGTCCCAAGTGAGGTTGGGTTTAGAATAACACCTCTCCATTTCCTCCGTGGATGTTGTAAGAGGAGACTAAGGAAATAGATTAAGGTATATTGTAGGCGACGTGCTAGGACACTATCACAGTTTAACTCACTAACTTGAAACCTAAAAAATGAAAGCTAGAAAATATCAGCTAATTTGGTAATAAGGAAATAGGTCAAAGTTGAATACAGACAACCAAATAAAGATCGTTCAGGTGATACCAGACAAAAGCTTGTAAAAATTACAGGTTTATAATAATAGCCGTAAGCAAAGGTGTCATTTGAATAAGTGACGCCAATTGGCAATGAATGAAAAATACAGTTGTGATGGCGCCAATAGCCATGTGTACCAGTACACAAATATAAAAAGGTTTTGCCCGCTGCTTCGCTAGCGTTAAGAAGTATTTTAGGGACGTGGGGAGAAGCAAAAAGTAGTCTATGTCACTCTCCATCCTTTTAACTATCTCCACCCAAAAAATCACGTC
Organism: Adoxophyes honmai; assembly: GCA_005406045.1. Lineage (NCBI taxonomy): Eukaryota > Metazoa > Arthropoda > Insecta > Lepidoptera > Tortricidae > Adoxophyes > Adoxophyes honmai. The sequence continues at coordinate 57,489 of BHDV01012703.1, forward strand.
AATCCGTCGCCCTGTTTAGCCGTGAAATATGGACAAACAAACAAACACACTTTTCCATTTATAATATTAGTACTTATGGATATATCATTCTAATTAGTCAGTTTATGGAAAAATATGAGACACACATTAGATGCCAGAAGTGAAATATTTCAGTACTTTTTTACGTCAGTTACCCCAAGTGTCGTCATTATGATCAAAACGCGAGTCACTCTCGTCTGCGTTAATCCGCATCAGTTTGTATGGGAGCTGAGACAGCGCCTCCCAGCGGCATGTTTACACAACTGTCGTGATCGACAAGACAAGTAGCGTTCCCAAACAAACTGAGCGTCTAGCTAGTGTGTAAATCGATGGTGAAGTCGTTAACGAATTCGCTTGCGAGTTGTCGCGGAATGTATGGAGACGGAGACTTGTCGACCGTGGCAGTTGTGCAAACGTTCCGCTGGCGGCGCTGTCTCCGTGTCCATACAATTTTGCGATAACTCGCAAACTAATTCGTTAACGACTGCGCCATCGATTTGAACACACTAGAGTCTAATGACTAGACGCTCAGATGCGTATTAACGCAGACGAGAGTGATTCTTTGATCGCAATGACGACTCTTAGGGTACTGAACCTGTTTGTTGTGGTCGGGTACCGTAAATTGTATAATGGCGTACTACAAAGCTAAGTAGACCATGACATTGATAGTGAATAAATCATCGGCATACAACTGTAAGCTTATTAACAAAGTCGGTCTTCTGTGGCCATTATGGTGTTCGATGTTGCCGTACCGATGCGGTTGGATGAGTACAAGATAAACACAAGCGCAAGTATTAGTGTCAAACGACTATTGTCAATTGACAATCACACACAAACGTCACATTGCAAGATTTGCAACCACTTCTAGCATATTTTTTAAATACATACAATCACGCCTGTTTTCCTAAATGGGGTAGGCAACACATGAAACATGAGAATAACACCTCTCCATTTCATCCGTGGATGTCGTAAGAGGCGACTAATGATATATGTAATGCTTTAGGCTACAGGCTAGCAACCTATAAATATACTCCATTTTCCATAGGTTGTCAAACCTAAATTATCCTAGAAGTGGCTTCGAAGCGTGAAATAGTCACAATCATGGTTTAGTCTATGTCACGTTTCGTGTGCTCTGTCTACCCCATTTGGGAACAAGCGTGATTGTATGAATGTATGGAATAAATACTTTTTTACTGAAAAAATAATAATGATACAGGAGTAGATTTTAATACTACCTAAGTATTTACTTAAGTATGTACCTGTCAGATTAACAAACCATTTGGCTCGAACGATAACGTAAGACCTCAAGATAAGGGGTCAAAGGTCAATGAATTATCAATAACTTTTGAATGACTCCGCAAATGCACTCTAGGTATTTTAATTATCATAATTTAAAGCCGCATTTAATAGGAATTTTATAATTTCGCAGTAAAAAAAATAGAGAGAATGAAGAGGTGTCATTCTAAGTCAACCAAACGGAACTATTACAACATACTATTGTCTATTATCATATTTATCATGTATTTCCTTGCTTTAATTATGCTTGAATTACGGTTTTTTAAGAGAACTAAATGTTGTAATTACCTACACAGGTAAGCACAGTCGAGTTCATAAATATACATACATACATACATATTGTCACGCCTGTATTCCCAAGAGGGGTAGGCAGAGCACATGAATTCAAAAATCCAGTGCCACTTTTAGCAATTTCAGGGTAACCAGATGTTTAAACGTGATATTGCAGTGACAGGTTGCTAGCCCATCGCCCACAATACACTAACCCTATCCCAGAGTCGACTCTTACGACACCCACGGGAAGAAAGGGGGAAGTGCTATTCATACTCAGCACCACACGGGATGTCATAAATATATATTATGAGCAGACAAATGCCAAATATGTAAACTTTTGCACCTTATTGTCAACTAGCTTTCCGCCCGCGGCTTCGCCCGCGTGGAACTCGGTTATATTGCGGTATAAAGCACAACTATAAGAAAACTTCTCGTTTCAAACGACACACAGCGCCATCGATCTATCATCTATCGATCGATCTTTGAGCGATATCGATCTATCATCGATTGATATCGATCTATCAAGCAAACTATATTTTTGTTTTCCCTCGGGAACATCAATATTTTTCGGGATAAAAAGTACCCTATTATTTAATCCAGACTTCTATCTTTATGTCTGCAAAATTTCAAAGCAATCGGTTCAGTAGTTACGGCGTGAAAGCGGAACAAACAAACAAACAAACAAACAAACAAACAAACAAACAACGCTAACGCTACATGGCTAGGTCATTAGAACAAGGTCCTAATGGCGCTAATTGAAAACTCCATGCTTTTTATATTAAACCACCGTCTGCCTGTGACTTCCTCTACGCGACGCAACATTACTGAATGGAATATAGACTTACAAATGTCACGACAATACATTAAAATATTTTCCTCGTTGAACAAATGTAGTTGTTGTTTATAATATTAGTTTGTGCGAGGTTGTTGATGTTTTACAAATAACCTTGTTGTCTAGTTAGTTTTGTAAATAATCTCGGAATAAGACTCCAGTAGTAGCATTGTCGTTTACTATCAGTGCCGTAACTAGGGCGCTGCCAGCGGTGCCCAGGCACAGGGCGCAGCCCTGGAGGGGCGCAGGAATGACCAGACCGGTATCTTCAAAGGCGCAGTTTCGAACACTCGCACCGGGCGCATAAAAAAAGGCTAGTTACGGCACTGTTTACTAGGGTCATTCCATGTTAGATCACATCTCCACTCTCCTCCACAGACCATAATTCATGGATAAATAAATTACTTACAGTAAAAAAAAACTTACCGTTGTTCCCACCAATGCTGGAGCTGGACCCTTTCTGCCAAAGGCCGTGTTGCTGTCGCATGCTGTTCAGTTCCGCTGTAAAATAAAACTTTATCAAATACTGAATCTTGATACTGGATAACTGCACTAAGCTCCTATCCTAACCCTTAGAGCCCGTTCCCACCGCGTCGAGCGTCGGCCCGATTTTTAATCGGGTGTCGTAGCCGCAGTACATTTTATATGGAGCTGTTCACACACGCTCGACAATCGGATCCGACATAAAATGTCGGGCGTTCAGCGAGCCCGCACGCCGATAAAAAATCGTGCCGGGTGCGCTGTTCACATCAAATCGGATGTCGGGCCGACCCCGCTCGCGCCTCACCACCTGTACCTCCCGCGCGTCGCGTTCGCGCATTCACATTGTCGTGGCCGGCAGCCGACTGGTGTGAATAGAGGCCCCGACACCGATTAAAAATCGGGCCGACAGCCGGCCAGTGTGAACAGAGGCGCCGAGACCCGATTAAAAATCGTGCCGGCGCCCGACGTGATGGGAACGGGCTGTTACGCACTGACAGCAAACCCTCGACCATCAAGATGACCAGTGGAAGACTTTGCTAGAGATACAAAATCAACAGATCCGTGCACACGGGCCACCGGCCACAACCACAAAACGCCGCCACCGGCACATTTGACATATTTCCTTTTTTTTTCATACATTTTATATGGACTCGCCGCACACGGTTGACGCCGGTGGCCGCCACACGCTACAATCGTCGCAGCTCGCTTGTTGTGACCCGAACCGGCCAATAAACGGCTAGCTGAACTAAAAAAGTGGCTTCAACTACTTAGCGTAGCTGCGTCTAGCCTCTCGTGGCGGTGTTTGTGGCTGTGGCCCATGTGTGGCGATACTAATAGCGCAACAGGTGAACCCCCAATCAGTGATGGTAAGATCGCTCGGCGAAATTAATGGGGGTAAACGGCGCATCGGGGGCAACGCAGGGAGGTGAAGTGCGACTGATCAACCAATGACGTTTCGCCGTCCGCCCCCCTCGCTTCTCGAGACTTAAAAGTCGATTTCAGCGAATATCCCTTCCACTTTTGCCGAGCGATCTTAACTCACCGCGCGACCTATAATACCCAATTTGACCCTGAGAAAGGAGACAAGAATGCAAAATCATGGTGCATTATAGCCGACTTATTTTTAGTGGACAATCCTTGTGTTGTTCAGTACGGGACCATCAAGATCTGGAGTACCTACGGTTCGTAATGTGGTATGCAGAAATAATTAGCAATTGTCATAATAATCCAGGATTTAATGATAAAATATTGGCAAGGAGTGTATACTCAGAGTATTCGCATATTTGCAATAACATTGTAGATAAATCTTGCAGCGAGTATTGCTTTGCGCAACCAATTCAAAAAAAATGCAGGTTTTTTAACATAAATACAGTCATATTAAAATGACTATCATTAGTCATATTCAAATGACTGGAAAATCGTCAAGGTGCTATATTTAATAAGCAGGTCAAGGAGACCATCATCATCATACATTACTATTCAAAACATTCAAATGAAGTGACTACTGGATTTGGCTAAACATTTGCCTTTGTTCTGTAAGTACCTTGTCGTACTGTTTTGCTACACCTCTCCCTTTCTTTCGTCAATGTTGTAAGAGGTGATAAAAAGATTAAGGTAAATTTTAGACAATAGATTAGCAATCTGTCACTATTAATTAACTTTGTCTACCTCTTTTATCCAACATAAACCCTAAAAAATATGCTAAAAGTAGATTTGAACCCGGAACCACCAGATTTATTTATACTCTGCAACTCTAACCACTTGGCTATACGGGACATAAAGAATATGGCATCTCAGTGTCACAACCAAACATAAAATTTTCTCTCGGTAAACCCCCAGTAGTCAAGTCTTAAAATAACCACTGATTCACTCTACTCCTCAAGGTTAATTGTCCTGAAAGGACTTAAGTTCAAGTCGAATTAGGGCATTGTACAGTTGAAGAAATCAAATGCTTAGCAGTGAGACTGTCTTCACAATTTGTTCGCATTATAATTAAATATTTCACAATGAAGTTGAGAAGTTGAGTTCAAATGAGTGGAGATAGATATATGACCAATTTCGGAATTATGTCAACCTGCTAAAGATCGAATTTCTCTGACTGTATCGGCTAGCTGTGGGTGTAGCAAAACATTTGACCATTCTCCTTGACTGTGTGCGTAGGCTGGGCATGCATTTGAAAGTGTGACTGTGTGGGTAGACACCATCTGTGTTTAATTTGAGGACAGATAGTGAGCAAGTCATTGTAAATGTACCATCGAACCAATTGATTTGTGAACACCTAGAACCTATTTACAGAAAATGTCAAAGTGAGAGACTACATTGCTTGATAGAGGAAATACTTATTATGTTTATTGTGACAATGTTTTGCGGTGGTTATTAGTTTGACTGTACATTACAAATGTAAAGAGTTGTGACATTGCTTTGTAATGCAGCAGTTTGCAAATACCTACTCTATTCAATCCTAGTTTTAATCTTTATATAGTAAAAGAATAATGATCATACAATTCAAATAAAATGGAGCTCCAACAATATTCTACATTGCTATTGTTGAGTATTTGCTGTAGTATTTGATGGTATTTGATGGGAATTGTAGATATCTACAGTTGTTGTGGTTTGTAATCCAATGTACACAACTCTTAATATTATTTTTGCAGTTCATAGTTACTATACAGCAAGTTTGTTTAATAGCAAGATTAGTCAGCAAAGTCAACAAACAAGCTATCTTTTCATAACAATTAAGAGATCAGAACTTCTATAAAAAGAAATTCAAAGATCTTGCTGTTAAAACTTTATTATTATTTAATGTTTCTCAGTCATTAAGATAATTAGGTTCATCATGAGAGTTATTACATAATTTGATGGGACCAGATACATTTTAAAATGTCCATTACGGTAATAGTTTCAAACAAATGTATTCGCACTTGCTCTCATTACGGAAACAATGGAGGATTTTTTATTGTTGCCATTCCGCTAATGCTGAGAACACATTATTATAAAATGTGCATTATTTCATGCTAATGATCACAGCTAAGCTAACTTCCTGTAATTTTGTGAGTAATAAAAGTGTGTGTTTTAATTTTGTATGATATTTCCTGAATAAATGTTTTTTAGATGAACTAAAATCTAATTAAAGATCTAATAGTTTTAGCAGTATTTCCTGACTGACCTAATTGTCTAATTTGAATTTTACAAAATTACCTAAACAAACAATGCTCAAATTGAATCTTGAAAGACAAAACAGGATAAGCAACATTTTCTAACCTTTCTATCATGTATTTAACTCAATATCCTAAAAAATTTTGCTTATTCCATTTCCTGTTTCAAGCATCAATATTATCTCAAATTTTACATTACCTCTAGTCTCCTGTAAATCTTTATTCAGTCTTTCATTAGTCATTTTCAAGTTCGTAATCTGGTCCAGAAGATATGTCAGCAATCTGCTCCCGACTTGGCTCCCTGACAGCCCCGAACTAGCCTCAGATATGGAGTCTATGTCACCGTTGGCCGGCCTAGCTATATCAGGCAACCCTTGTACACAGGGGTCACTGTATCTCCTCGCACACTCATCCTTCTCATTGGTATTCATATCACTGTTTGAGTTCGTGTCGGCGACTGACGTAACGATAGGCGGGAGACTAGCAAAGTCTTGACTGTCTGAGCAGTTCTTTGGTTGAAAATAATTGGCGTTTATGCATGGGGTGCTGTTGGGCGTGCTGCAGTCTTCCGGTTTGTCGCTCCGGCGACGAGGCCGCGGCCTTTGGACCTGCACGCTTTTGTTCACGCTCTGCACGTACCGGTACTCTGGAGGGTAAAGCGGCGGCATGAGAGGACTGCAGTACGTAGGCGGCGTGGGCAACGACATCGGCTCCGCGTAACCGTACATGCTGAACCTGCACGGGTCGTAGCCGGGCGCGAACTGAGCGCTCCCCCAATTCAAATTCGGGGCATATGAATCAAACGTATCCATGCTAGGTGTCGATTCCTGGATGTGACACATCGTCTTGTCCAACCATTTCGAGAGATATGAACCTTTGCTTCCTCTTGACTTTTTCCGCTTTCCCAGGGGACTGTTCCTGGTATTACCGTTCACTGGCTTTGGCGTAGAAGCCATTTGATCGTTACACAAAAACACGCACGGTTCCTAAGCAACAGGCACTTGTAACTGTATAACTATTATCTCATTGTCAGCCCACACCAAACAACCGGATTATGAATTCACGACCGAGAAAAACAAATAATAAATAATTCATCAACCGAGCAAGAGCGACTATTCCTCAATTCAATTTCGATTGACTTGACCGACCAATGACATGACGTTATGGTCCGCTGTCAGAGCTGTCAAACTACATATGAGGCGCAATTGCATCGTCAAATATGTGTATGATCAGGAAATCGTTATTTCGTCGAATATTATAAATTCCTCGTTTATTAATAGTGTTATTAAAGTATACCCTAAAAAAACAAAAAAACGTCGTAAATAAATATCAGAACATTAAAAAAATACATTCTAATAAAAAAAATTACAAACCTCAAAATAATTTTATGTAATACGAAAAACGCTCAAATTTGTTGTGTTGCATGATGAAAAAATATAAATATGAGTGTTGTTGCCATAATGTATCTTTTATATACATAAATGTATTCATAAAACAGCATTTAAAAAAATCAAGAGCCCTTTATTTCAGAAGTATCTGAAAAAAAAATCGATAACTTTTAAGATAAGAAAAATAAATTGATCTACAACACTACATGTAGATGGTGCTGCCATCTGTACAGCGGCTAAAACATTACTAAAAACTTTTATTGGCAGCAATATCAACTAGATGGCGCGTTGCATATCTATCTAAAACAATGTAAATAGTCAGATTATCTGCTTTTACTGGACGAAGATCTACATAATGGGTGTTTTTTTACCACATGTTTTATTTCTTTGCGTCGTATTTGGACACATTTCGTTGAACGAGTTAAGTTCTTGTTTTCTTTTTTATTAGGTACTTACTGTACAAGATGTTTGATATCCATTATTTTTGTAAGTTAAACTTGTATAGTAGTGTCAACAATTTCACACGTCCAAACCAAATTTCAGGTAGGCATATTAGGTCACCGGATACATTTCGTGATGCCTATTTGTCGAGTGCTGGAGCATATTATTATTTAGGTACTTACTCTGTCGCTGGAGTGCAGAAGGACGGTCACGCGTAGTCGTAATTCAAACAATATGAAGATAGGTAGGACGTTCGTTTTTTAATTTGCATGATATCTGAGCAATTATGGTTTTTAGAGTTCCAGAAGATTTATACTCGCGCTGCTTTAGCAACTTATTTTAGTCTGTAGCTCATAGATGGCGCTGCGGAAAACCTACCTCCAAAGTAAACAAATTTAAGAGGGTAGGCATTAGGGTAGGTTTAGAGGCGATACCTGAATCCACGAGCTTGGTAATCCGTATAGTGATCGGCAATAAACTTGGCCAGATTCTAGTGTTGGTAAAAGTGGTAGGTAATTTTCATTGCCGATCACTGTGTAGTGTAGTGTGATTACTAGATAAGCTCGTGGATTCAGGTCTTGCCAGTAAACTCGTTTCTTTGTGCCTTGTTTTGGTATGATGAATAAGATTTTCATCAATTCTGAGAGGTGATCTCCTAAAACCTGAAATTTGGCCTATTCAAAAAAATCTTGGGTCCATAAATTGTAGGATCAATAAAACCCGGCAAATGATTTGTTGTGTTGTATTTGCCGTTAGGTGTTTTGCTTAGAATAACACTTCTCCATTTTCATCCAAGGATGTCGTAAGTGGTGACTAAGGAAAACAGTTTAACGTATCATTTACGCGTCAGGCTAGCCATCTGTCACTATTATACCTCTTTTATTTAGTTCAAAACCTACACAATATGCTGAGTACGGCTACGAGATGTCGAACAGTCTTTGTTTTGACTATGTTATGTTTCGTGAGCTCTGCCTACCCCATTTGGGAATACAGGCGTGATACATACATACATACATACATATCTCACGCCTGTATTCCCAAGAGGGGTAGGCAGAGCACATTAATTCAAAAACTCAGTGCCACGTCTAGCAATTTCAGGGTATGCAGATGGTTAAACGTGATATTGCAGTGACAGGTTGCTAGCCCA
>BHDV01012703.1:68111-105217 GCA_005406045.1 Adoxophyes honmai
CAAATAGTACAAATTTGGTACTAAATATTGCAATATGAATTGACTAAATCCAGGTCGTGGTCCCGCCATTATAACGCTAACTGTTAATGCATTTCTTTTTGCTAACACCTCTCTGTTTATTTCGTAGATGTCGTAAGAAGCGACTAAAGAAATGTTTAGTAACGTTTTTATGTAATATACCTTCTTAGGTATGTACATACTTACTTTAACTTTGTTATAGAATCTATGTAGATCTATAGTAAAAACTGCTATTATATAGAGTTGAAGTCTTCAGCGACAAATTAAAACAACAATTAAAGACAGTAAATTTAATATCTAAATACTCAAGTATTTTATAAAATAATCTGATTTCCTTTTACATTGACTCAATATAAATATAATTCCAAAATGTGACAAGTTGATTTATTTTTCCATTAAAAAATGGACCAACTTTACGAAGCCCAAATTCCAAATCAAGCCGAAATCGAAGGCTAGCCTTTATTTTGCAATACGAATTGTAAAATTCTATTTCCACGAAAATAAATTGATAGACTTTACGTATGGCACATGTGCTAACATTTAAGATTTGAAGGTTCACATTGAATTGATAATATCTACAATTTTACATGCAACAAATATCATTATAATCTAACGAAAACGAAATGGGAGCGATTCGGAATGACTCATCTCCATTTAAAAAAAACATTTCAAAATCAAACAGCAGTCAAGATAAAATCGACATGATGTCACGAAACGAAAATAGGGTCTTTACAGAACACTCATCATACATATCGCACCTGACTAAAAGTAAATACTTCCATTTTGCTTGCAACTTAGATGAAACTCATGTTTTAAATGCCGCCATATTCCTGTCCTAGCTATAATCCTAGCTATAGTCTTAAAACGGCAAGACTGCAAGAACTCTGCGAGTAAATGGCAGTTAAAACATGAATCTACTGCGGCTTTCGGAACGTGGAAGTTGATTGGTAATTTTGTTAAATATGAAAATTGGCAGTATGTTTTATTGACTCCTAACCACAAATACGTCAACCATTAAATGCTTGTGTATTTTTTGATCAGGTCGTACACGTTAATTATTATATTAATTTAAAACTATAACTTACAGTCGTAACTAAATTACTTAGTTCCATAGTCCAGAATTAAAATTCAGATAGTTTTTCTTTCAACATCATGGTAACATTTTAAAAACAATCCAAAGTTTTGTAAATCGTTGACGAATGCACCTAAATAGAAGCAACATTAAAAATTTGTTATTGACAGATATAACATTACTTTCCAGTTGATTTTGCGAGTTACTAAAAGACTCTGCTTGTCTAGCTCAATAAATTAGAATAAACAACAGAAAGCGAGAGTTGAAATCATAATTTAAGTTCAACGATTTATTTACCACATTTCTTAGCTTTTAAAATCCTTTACAAAGTCGTAACATCATTTCTTTACGTCATCTATAAAATATAAAAGATTTAAACAATCCCATCTTAAATTCTATATTTAACTTAACTATAAACTTAAATAATAACCAACGAGATTTGATGAAAATGTTCCATTGCATTTTGTCGATGTTTTCCAGACTGTACGTAGACAATAGATTGTACTTCTTCTTGGGCGCAATAGATACAAAATGTAGTGTATTGTACGCCCGTCTAGAATGGCCCAATATACTTATAATTTGTAATACTAAATGGTACTTTGTAAGGAAAAAATAAATAAAATCATTATTCGAGCCTATATTGAAGTTTTAGACTACTTTAGTAAAGAATGCTCTACCTTTAAACATTTGCATCTGGTGTTACACCTTGACACGCGACTCGATCGAACTTTGTCAAAGGGAGCCTTTGCTCTCCTTACCTAGGTTATTTTAAATGGGGCAAATGTTGACGTAACAGAGTCCTTTCAAATAGCAATCGTCAAGCGATAGAAGACATCCAAATATTTGCAAACCCAACTGCAGAAAACAATCGCAATGATGGTGTTAACTAAGCTACGTAAAATCAGGTGTGATATTTATTAGTCCCCATCAGTCCAAGAAATGCAGTTCTTATGTTCTAAGTGAGTATATAATTTTGATCATACAATGTAAGTTTTGCCTCCCCGCAATTATTATTGATATTCCAAACCTTTAACAATTTTTGAAGCAACCATCACGCAAATAGACAAGGGAGTCTATCCTTTTAATTCTATTTGTTTAAATTTATAAAAATACGAAAATATAATTGAAATTTGCCAAATTAATGAGAATTGATGATTCTAAAACAATACGCCAATTTTCTTAGTATCAACTAGTTGTAATTAGGTTTGTCAGATTTGGACGACGGTAAATCAAAGTGAATAATCGTACGCAAAATAATTTATCATTATCACGTAAAAAAGTCAAGGCTTCTGCTTTGTAATAAGCACCTGCTATCAAAATCACCATCTGGATTGTATTTACACAATTTTGAAATATTTCTTGAATAATTGTGAAATATGTTATTTTACATATTTTTATCGGCCACTCGTTACGATTAACTAAAAACTACAATCCAACGATATTACATTTTATTTATACGTTCATCTTATTTATTTCCTTAAGTTTCTAAATCATTTTTCCGGTAAGTCCCTTTATTGCGTCGGCCTGGACTCCACTTTTAACCCAACGAAATTCCCTTTTCATTTCGACGATGTAAAAACAAGTGTACTTGTGCTCATTGTAATAAAAATACATAATCTGGTTGGTAACATGTTAAAATTACGTGGAATCCTTTTGGCATTTTATTGTTTCTACCCTTTCCGACCCTGCATTGCGCTAGAGTGATTTCTACAAAAATCCGAGGCCTGAAAATTAAATGTCTGACATCTCGCATTAAGGAATGCGTATGTAAAAATCTGATTCTGCCGGCAGAGCATTCTTAATTTAATAGCGTCATAGGTATTTGGTATCGCAAGTCTGTGTAAAAAAACCTAGTTTTCAGAGAAACCACTCTTTTTCAATCTTTAACGTTTAGCATAGCTTGACGTCATCGAATGCGGTCAGCAGGTCGTTTGAGCCCTGTATCATTTCGGGTTCGGGCCAGAAGTCCGTGGAAGAGATGGGCATGCTTGTGTCCATGAGCATATCGACTTGCTGCTGGGGGAAGCTTGGACTTAGTAGTTTGTTAGTGAGATAAGGGTCACTGCCGTGTATGATTCCCATGGGAGAGAGGAGTCGGCTTCCAGGGCTATACATTTGCGGGTACCTGCCCACTGGAGACATGGATTGGGGAGTTGAATACGGGCTGAGAACACGTTCCCTGTAAGCGGGGCTCATAGCCGGGCTGTAGCAGGTGTTTGGGCTCGATGGTAAAGAATACATGGGGCTCCCGACGTTTAGGCTCAATGGAGACATAGGGTTGTTGGCGTTGCGGACTTGTATGATGTTCCCGCTTGGTATCAAGTTCGAATTGGGGATCGGCTTGTTCCGCGATTGCATGAGGTTTATCACGGGCACTGGGATGGCCTGCGAGAGGGGAAACTCCTGATTCACGAGCTTCTTGTACTGCTGCTGGTTGACCCGAGCCTTCATCTGCTGCATGTTCGCTTGCTGGACATCCTGTAATTTATAAAAAAAAAGATTAGCACTCAGTCAATCTAGCTGAAAGTTGGCTAAAGGCATGGAAAACTGGCATCAAAATAGTCAACCTTCAATGTGTTCATAACTACAAGATATTAGACAAGGTGCATGTTGTGTAGGAACAAAGAAGGCGGGTAACACAGTATCGGCTTTAACCTTGGCTCTGAAAATATTCACTGTAAGAGTTATTAGCATAATTCGACATAATACGATATCTATGTTTATGTCACAGTGGTTGCGCCTCCCAGTGTTTGTCGTAAAGACGTCAGGTATAACGTAACTAAGGGTATTTTAACATAGGCTCAAATAGGCGTTTCATAGGTACACGCAATGGTTGGTATTTATTCGTTGACACAGATTCAACTGTCCACGTTCGTTACAAATGTGTTTGTTTCTATTAAACTAACTACGCGACCCAATAGATTGGACGTAGGCAGCTGCTAGCTAAGAACCTTCTAGACTTTTTTGCCAGCCAATCTCTTTAATCTAGGTTTTTTCGATCTCCAAAGACCAACGCAAACTCCGGCTTGCAATTTAATAAAACCTAATCGAATTTCACGAAGTTAAAAAATTAAGAGAAAATTACACGGCGGGCCGCTATTAAAACGGTGTTAATTTATATTATAATCTCTCAGCGAGTCTGTTTGCTTTGTTTCTATCTTTCACCTAGAGACTTTATGTTTTGTTTTCATACCATAACCTACTGTAATTAATTTTTCTTTCTGAAAGCGTAATAAAGTTGTAGTCATTCTCTAATTTAGACAGCTAAATACAAAAGAATCGCACATCATAAAGCTATATCATTACTGTTTCCAGACATCTATGTTAAAATCAAACTTGTATACACATGTGTCTGGCTAGAATTAATATTAAAACCATAAACTTTACGACGGCGCGTCGTGAAGATCGGAATCATTTTATACCACGAAGGGTAAACTAATATAGAACCATGTTGCATTTGTATGTAGAAGTGAATTATCTATCGCGCCTTCAAGGCCCTACGTAGCAACAACAAATCCCCAATTAATCAAAGACTAGCAAACAGTACCTATACACGCCCAATAAACTGAACCAACAGCATTATACCACTGTGTGTACTATAGGTAAGGCAGTAATGGATTTAAGTACCCGCAGCGCAGTAACTGGCGCTTTCTGCTGAGCTTATTTCTATCACTCCCTCGGGATTCGACTGCCTACACCGGATTGCGGCAACCCTTATCGGCGAATCGAGCCGTTCTCTTAATTTAAAAGATTGCGAGGAAAAAGATACGCACGCCTATACTTAATCAGTTCAATTACTTCACAACTTTCAGCATCACTATGGCGTAAAAAGAAGTTTACATGGCGCTAGTAGCCATGGTGGGAACTGCTGTTACCCCTGTTACTAAGCATGTCTCTACGAATAGTCATACATGATAATAATAGATAGATAACTACTAAGTTATCAACCAATAACTTTCGAGATAGCCGCATGCAAGTACGTTTGCTATCTCGGCAAAACAAACTGAAACGATGTTAAATGTTGCGTAGTAAATATGAGGTTGTAAAAGAGCATTGTCGGCATAAAAAAAGGCCGAAGGGCAGCCAGAAATTCAGACGTCACTGACCTTTTTACTACAATGCTATCTGCAGGGCCCATAACGCTCCCCGGGGCGGTTGAAAGGATTGTTTCTTTTAACAACTACCCTCAAAATTACAAACCAACAAATCAAAAAAGTTTATTGGGCCATAAACCTTCCCGCGTTTGGGGGATGCGAACATTTTAATTTGGTCTCGGAAATTTTATATTGCTTATTAAGTGAGTCCGCGGTCAATATTAAATATATTAGCGGGAGATTCCAGATAACTTGGCCTGACTTTGCTACCAGCTGGTGTCCGAGTGATGAAAAAACTTTTCGATCCGATTATTGTGAGAATGGACGGGCAAGCAAGCCTAACTGACTGGGTAAAAAACAATTTTCATTCTTTTGTTCCGTACCCTTTATTATCACATATTACGGAGCAGGCATGAAAAGCTGCCTCTGAGCCGTAAATGTGGCTGGCTTTTGATATAACTTTATGGATTCATGCTTTTAGCAACAGTATACTTACATAATTGCTAAGGAGCAGTATTTTGTTCTCTTATCGTAAAAGTTAATGTTACAGTCGTTTGATGCTCACGTTTTGTGCGAGGATTTGTAGATTGGTAAAACGAAGTCACACGTTTAAATATATTTAAGTACACGTACCTACTTAAATAATTATGTACGCTGTTGGAAATTGCTAAGCCAATACCAAGTTTGATTTGACGATAGCGTGGCGAAAATAACGTCAATAAAGTACAGCTTTTATCGGAAAATTGTATTTATTAACGCCAGGGCAAGAAATACTAAATGAAGCTATCGTCACGAGCGGGTGTTAGCGTTATAATATAAATTACAATAATCTCGCATTGTTTACGATATAATGCAACTTTTATATTTCATGAGTATTAGGTACCTATAATTTAGAAGAAATGTAGTATTGTTATCAACCATCATGAGACGGGTCAAAAGAATACGCTTTCTTAACAATGTTATATGAGTTTCAGGTACGCTGCGACTATTCGGAAAAACCTTACTGCATATACCTACTATTTTAGTTTTTTCAGTGAATATATCAGATCATTAATCAAAGCCAGTACATAGAAGGATGGAGGGATGGGAGAGGTAATAAAAATCAACATGCACCTTTACAAGTATTACTCTTCATTTATTTTTCATTATATATGGCATTTCTGTCAATTACTCTGGGTATATATTTTATTTAATCGAGAAAAATATATTATTCCTCTAACACATCGTCCAGTTCGACCATAGAGTTATTTTATAACAACGATGATAGATTTCTTCTAAATGTCTACACATATATATGTTTTCTTAAAATTTGTAAGTCGATGAAAATGGTAAGCGCTACATTTCGAGTATCGTTTATCTCATAAGCGCTGATTGTCGCACCAGTTTTATCAAAGGCAAACTAACTGCAACTGCTACGACCCTCAACAGTGTCTAGTGGTCAAACAAAATATCTAACGACGCTGAAGATTCTTGAAACCAAAATACACATTATTCGCAAAAATACTATGTATACATTCAAAAACTATGCTACTGTTTGTACATTATATCCATAACCCAAAGTGACATACACTCAAAACAAGTATGTAAACTGTGTTCTAAATTGTACTTTGTATCGTTTGGCAGTGGGAACAGTAATCGTCGTACCACCGGCTAAGTGTTCGAAAATTGCCTAAACTACTCGATCTAATATAGACTTTGAATATAAAAACTCGAAACAAAACAATCACACCGTTAAAAAAGACGATCGATTCGATTGTAACCAAACGACTCGGTCGAAATACCTCGTTGTAAAAAAACATTATCTACAATTAGATAACGATAACTTATTCAACTAACTGTAATAAATAAATAGCGTAACACGCGACTGTTATAAATCTACAATTAGTATTGACTCGGCTCGTACTACGAACATAAGACCGCTCGGACTGCGCCCGGCCGCGGCAACTAAACTAGGAACTAGGAACGAATCAACAGTTCATCACGTAACCACCAAGATATGCGCACGTTAACTTAACTCCTAAGACTAAAACCAACCATTGCTTTCAAACTTACACCATTATATACATATCAACTAAAACTGAGTCTCTTTAACGCCCTCGGGCCAAAGCACAATATTGCAAGTCTGTGGAAGATTACTACTAACCCGTCGAACGCGACACGACACCGTTTGCCCGGTCGTGGGGCGTCTAACTGCCATCGCAGACTTTAATCTGGCCGGGGGGTGCACTTTGTGCCAGCGTTTAATGCCTCGTTAGGCTAATTAGATTGGAATAATATACCGTGACTGTTGGTAAATCGAATTAAAAAATTGGTAAGTATCGTATTCGACCAGAGGAAGTCTCGTGGCAAAAGACCAGGGCAACTCGCAACTATCGACTGAACACTGGACGCGCATTATCACAGTTCATTGTTTGTCGTGGGATAAGGCTCAGGCCTTGATTTTTTGTCGGGGCCGGCACTGCACCATGCAGATGTAGCCGGCGTCGACGTCGCAGCCGCTCACCAGGAGGTTCATCAGGACGCTGGACGAGGGCGCCGATCCAGTCGGTCGCCCCGCCACTGGCGATGGACTGCGCTTCACGCGTTTCGCTTTCGGCTCCTCCTCTTGCTTCATCACTCTCTTCACTCCTGTTTCCCATGACGGGACACTTCTGCTTGGTATTAAGCCTAAAACAGTTACTATAATAAATATGGACCCAAATACATAATCATTTACGGGATTGAATGATGTCTTGATTTGTTGAAGCTACCTTGATCCGAGTATATGCTTGTAATGAGATCTTGCGGCGGCGGGCCGGTGGGAGGCGCCGCTAGTAAGCGCTGTAGCGCCGGGGCCGGCGAAGCATTCTGTGCTTCCGATGGCTGCGGTCTGGCCATGCTGACGTTGTCGGGCAATGCACCCCACATAACCGCCGGCTCCAGAACCGGCAGTTCGTCGGCGATCGGGATGAAAGGGGAATGGCCATCATCGATACTGTTGTCGGACCTCCCACTGTCCAAAGGATCCAATGACAGTTCTGTCAATAACGAGGATTGTTCGCACGATGAATCGCTCTCCTAAAACAAGAAGCACATTAGTAGACATTCAATAAGAAACATTGACCTATGCAGTATAATAGAGATAACGGTATGTAATGAGAGTTTACCTGTGGTTCAGGGGAAGACAATAGAAGGGAATCAGCTGTCAAGGAGTCAACAGGAGAATTCGCCAGATCGTCGCCCAATAAACTGCAGTAATTATCGCTCAATATGAAGTCGTCGAACATATCGAACGGGCTGTTTTCAAGTGGGATACATGTGTCACCGGCCGTTGGTGCCAGATGGGTAAGATCCTCTTCATTGGGCTCGTCCTTAAGCACTGAAAACACACACACAAACGTTACAAGGACCATAATTTTTTACGTAACACGAATAAAAACATCACAAAAGCATAACACGTCTACCTAAGCTGTGAGAGTTCCGTCGCCACTCACTTGTAAGTCCCTCGTCGTCTTGGGAGAACATGAGATAGCCTTTGTTCATGTCTTTCTTTCTTGGAGCAAAGATTTGATCTGTAGATGGAACCACGGAGACTATGGCGCCGTTGGCTGCTGCTTCGAAAGGAGCAGTTATCGGCACGGGCACTGGGACTGGCACAGGCGCAGGCGCCACCTTGGGTTTCAGGTCCGCATGCTGCAGCTGGTGTGCGGAGAACACCTCATCTTTGAACTCGATACCGCTGTTGACAAACAAAACAATGCAAAACATCCGCCCCGGGGGCAAACATACCTGGAACATACGTGGACTTGTGCGAATTACGAGAGCAGTACCAACTTCGCGATCTACACGGCTATTAGACAATATAAATGCAAACATTTCAACGTTAATTGCTTTTACATATGAGAGGCTAGGAAGTGTGAAGAGGATGTGTATATGTATAACAAACAATATAGTCGAATAGTGCAGTGATACAAGATGCGCCATTATGGCGAATCATTTAACAATGCTCAAGGTTGACGAGTGGACTGGCTCGTTGTGATGTTTACTAGCCATACGAATGGCTATTGGTGACTTGAAAACTAAATCGAAAAACTTCAAACCTAAACGTTTGATGAAATAAAATAAATGACTCGAGGTAAGAAATATGCTAAGATCAAATATTATAAGACCCACAATAATGGCAACTCAACAACTACAAAGTAATACGCATTTATATTATTCAAGTGCAATTGAGTGCATAGGTAATGCATACTATGCATAGTCAATGAAATACTAAACAGGATACGTTAAAAACAATGAAGTTGTAAATAAAACAGATCTAAGCAAATTATTATTAGACGCGATGCATCTGTTATCAGTGCAGAAAACAACTGATAATGATGATTACATAAATAGCCCGTAATACTTACATATAATAATTGTATCTTCGATTATTCTATTTTAATTTAACGGTAGCAGCCTTAAACGGAATGTAAGACTCGATTAATTCTAAAGTCAAAGGCTTAGAATTATTAAGACTAACTGTGATAAAGAGTATTAAAGGCAATTTAACTTTTTGAATAACTCAAGTCAGGAAGTGAGACGCGTGCGCACTGCACGAGAGCCGGCACTTGTGTGAATGGAGTAAATCTTAACTGTACCTGATAAAACGTGATAATGACTGATAATATTGCAGAAGGATTAATTAATTAATGGGAGATCAGTAATACTCAGATGACCCGCGGATGGCCCTTGACCATTTGCGTCAATAAACACAACGAGCACTGATAGGCGATACGAATACGCTACTGTCGCAACTATAAATAAGATAAAATGTTGTTGACAAGCATCTAAGGTTCTGTTTTGACCTTAGATAAATGTTAGATATTCTCTGCAATATGGAAAACTACTTCGATTTATCGACATACATTACATTTTACTGTGCCATTAATCTACTAGATAGACAACTAAGAGGTCAGAATTTTAACTCGGATATTCGATCAGTAGCATAACATGAAAAGTGATCCGCTATTCGTGTGCGTTGTTTATTTACAGTGGTTAGATTTATATTACAACAAACTTAATTAGCGCCAACGTTGTGTAACAGCAATTGTCAAAACCGTTGATTCATCGCAGGCTAGACGCCAGCCGTAAAAGGGAGTGTTTTATTTATTTTGGTCACTGCATTTACGCGCTACTTTCGAACGAGATTTGTTGGAGCAAGACGGCCTGATTGGTAAAAAATTGGGGAGAGTGAGATAAGGGTATGGTAGTAAGTTCGGCCTTGGAAACGACCTTGCAGCAGCCACCCTCGGCGCGAGGCTCCCTCGCTCTCCACGATCGGCCATTCACCAAGAGTGTAGTGAAAGTGTATGCGCGCGCACCACCGACAGCGTGGGCCCCGTATCGATTGCCAGTTTAAGAAATTCCAATCCAACGTTCCATCTCGACTGGCCTACCCCAAATGCTACTGCATAATAAAAATAGACCGAAGAATGTAATTTGGCAATGATGCGGCGTTAAATAAAATTAAAGATAGGGACAAATATAAGAATGTTTCGGGATCGATGAAATAAATTCGCGGTGTTTGCGCGTTTGAAAGGATTCGGGTGCGAAAGTACTGGGGCAGTTGTTCGGCGTTGACCTTGGCCGTGATCCGTTTGTGCTGTTCAATTCAGGGGGCAACGTAATTCAACAATTACATCTGCCAAATCGAGGACGTGACATCAGCCGGCTTGAGCCTAACTAAATCAACGTAAATCACTTACTGTAAAACCGAATCTTATTGGACACTTCAACTAGCGACTGTTTTAATCATTTTGCTAAACTTGCTTTAGGTATATTAAGTTGGAAATGTTGTAAAAGTTTTGTCTAATTAAAAACTTCATGAAATCAATCAGGTTAAGGCGTAATTGAGAGTATAAATCAGTATGCAGTGGAAAATTATTGCCGTATTATGATTTAGGGCGCGATAGCGTGTGATAAAAGATATTTCGCGACGATATAAACAGAATCACCCGCAGCCAGACAGTATGCCATGACTGATAACAGCGACGATTTGGGAAAGTATTCGAAGGTCGATGCTGATAAGATTAGTTTCTTTATTGATAATTTTTCAAGGCACGCTCAGGCACAAGAACACACAACTTTAGAAAAGGGAGGAGGCAAAAACTTTCAGCAGGAACGAGACTTCAAATTTTTTTGGTGGATATATTTGAAGCATAAGACATCACCAGAAAAGACCGTGCAACTGTGAAGAGAAGTATTATCATGTACCGTAATAATATTATTTAGGAAAATCTACTTTATATTTATAAACCAGCTTATTCTTGAAGCAATAAACCCCCGATAAAGACAAGATGATTTGATAAGCTGATAAAGGACTTCAGAAAAATTTCCACTGTTCCGCTCGTTTACGGAGTTAATTGACTCAGCGCAAGTGAGCGAAAAACTGATCGTTTCATTGATCGAAATCAATAGGAAGGTGATTAATGGATCAGTGAACAACTATCGATTGATCGCGATTTATTCGAAGCAAACGCATCTGTCTGCCAATGGCGTGGCTCGACTGGCTGCGCGGGAGTCAAGGCCGAAGCGCGGTTATGTAACCGGCGGGGCCGGGGGGCGGGGGTCGCTAATTTTAGCGGCTTCTCGCAAACAACACACATCATTCGGAACGCGAACGCAGCGATGCTCTTTAAATGCATCGGTGTAACCAGAACAAACAATGTTGAAGAACTATTAAACACTTTTAGGTATAATAAAGCCGTTGAAGAACTTTTAAAACACTATTAAAAATAATATGAATTTAGTTCACAACGAAATGTTTAAGCAGAAGTCACGCTTCGAATGCGACTAACCGAGGCGGAATAGTTGAATAGTTTAAATATGTTTCAGTTTTGTTATTGGCAACGGAACACTGAAAAGTTATATAAGCCATGTTTTCGATGAGCAACCGATCTATTATTCTTATCTGTCCGTGTTTGTTATGTTAACAACTAACCGATTTAACTTTTATCACGTTTACTGCAAACGATTAGTCGAAACGCACGACGGCTTGCATAGCACTCGCATAAATCCACGCACCATCCACTTGGTCCACATCACTGTCACTGTCTTACCATGTTGGTTGAAGACGTAGGGGGCGTGTTGTTAAACAATATTATCAGTGTTGATTTTCGCCGGTGAGCACGCGTGGTGCTAGGTTACTATCGGAACAGCTGATCGTATCCGCGGGCGTCGGAGTGCGAAGTCGGGCGTGCGGTTGTTGTTCCGGCGGAGTCCGTGGCGCGAATGGCTCTCGGCAAACCGGCGGCGGCGCACTCGAGGCGCTCCAGCTTGCCGTCCGTTATCCATTGACACGGTGCGCCGTCTTATAACCGATGACATAAGGCTGATAATGTATTGTTTGCCGTGGCACGTCGTAGTGGATGGTGTAACCGCACAGCCGCGCCGTGTGATCCTACTATCATTACGTCGCGATTACTAACCTGACGATAAATTTTGAGGACCGCCCGTTCATTCGACGGCCACGCGACGCGATAACCGGTCCGCGCACCGCGGTGGTGTGATCATGGCTGAATCGACGTGGTATCATTTGCGATCGAGTGATACTCACGGCAGGGGTTTAATGCTATCTTCATTGTATATTCATTTTATTACCTACTTACGGTTGCTAACCTATTGTCAACTTGAACGCCGCTAATCACTTTATAGTTTCACAAGACTTCTACACTAATCCTATCCCGACTCAGCTTGTGGCTTATAAGTTATAATGTTCGCTTCAGCCAAGACGATATATGACACTACCTTCATAAAATGATTTCTATTAATGCAACAGGAAGAGAGTTGGTATTCTTAGTCAGCCTGCCCACCAGCATATTCCAAATTGTTTCAGCCGTCATGTAGGATACGTTGAACGTTTAAAATTAAACCAGGATCGCGTCGAAAGGAGTTATTTTAGTGACAGAATCTCTTCAAGGAGTCGTTGAACTCAGCACAGAAATGGAGCAAATAAGCAGTTCTGTGTAACTTAAACGGACATATCGTGATGTTGTAATCTAATGCGCATAATCTATCATTCATCGAGTAAACAATTTTTGTAAACAAATACACAACTTGGTATATGAAGTATTTGCCCAAGTAAGTACGGTTATTATAGGAATAGATTACGTTGTCACGACCATACCTATATACGCTGGTATCACTACATCTACAAGTGCAACACAGATTAAAATAAAAGTAACTGTAAGTACACGAAACCCTTCTATCTTTTCTCTACTGTTAAGATTTGGTAGTGTAATTTTCCAGTTAACCACAAGGTTCTTGAAACCTGTATTATCGTACTCTGATGCCAAATAGGAATTATCTAGAAAACATCTAAATCACTTAATAAAGCAGAAGTCAAAATAATAGTGACCGATCATTCAAACATGCTCATTAAATTGTTTATGTATGAAAGATAATAAAAATAGAAGGGCATTAGTTGTTTATTCGGAGAATCATGTGTTTTGATTTTATTGTGTGTGACTGAAAAAAATATCGCCTAGCCATTGGGCAAGGGCCAACGATTTCCGGAAAGATACTGAAAATGTTTTAAGAAAAGTGTCCAAAATAAAAAGAGGATTGTGATCAAAATAATTTCAGCCCTCGCCGCGAAAACAACGAAATCGTGTAGTTATTAATAAATTATGTTGTTTCCATTTGCGATGGAAGAAGACGGGAAACCGATAATCATTAGGTGTGCTGTTCAAATTATTAATAAGAACACCATAACAAAAGCGATCAATTCCGTTCCTAAAATACCGAATCAATATCCTGACTTCCTTGACTGCTTGTTTACCATTATTATTATTACCAAATATTAGATCGGAAGTATGACACCATTACTGGATTAATCACATTAAATCTAATTATTGTTATTTGTGATAGTAATTATAGTGAACATGAATAAGGGCAAATAACCAGTTAACACCACGTTACGTTACATCCAATTATCCGTCCCGAGGAGATTAAATCGTGTTCAACCAATAATTACTGAGATTATCTTCTTACTAACGGATTTACTTGGCACCAACAGTGAGATTGCACCGAATGAGGTTCATTTGCAATCACGCAAAGTAAATCACGAAATGTGACAACAGAATTAAATATCACGACACAAACTTCACAGTAAATATTACGAGGTAGAATCGCTGATTCTGGCAAATCTGGCATCGTTTGTTGTTGTTTACTCAAATGACTATTGTCTTCTTTGTTTGTCGCTTTATCTTTTAACCGGTTGACGGCTGCTAGCGTATCAGTCTCCGAAGTCAAATTTATCCCGCAGAGGCTCCGTATTTGCAAGTCTATAACAACACCGCGATTTACCAATCCATCAAGCCGTCACGAACCGCCGACACCTGATACGCACGACGAGAAGCCGCGCTGTTCCACAATTCAGCCACGTAACTAAAAACCGAGCTCTAATGGACTACCGCTAGACAATCTAAAGTCGACGCGACTCGATTTTTAAACGGGCATGCGACCGATAGCTGAAATATGCACTTAATTTTCCAATACACTGGGATGTAGATTAATTTTTAACTATGTAATGTTTAGTAATAATGTTGCAATATTTTAAATTGTACCTAAACCTGGCACAGTTTTCGATAAAAAATGACAAATTTATATAACAATGATAAACTACAATGATGATTTAATTTGCGGCACTTGAAAGATAACACAACCTTTACCAAATCTATGGAGATCTCTAGGTCTAAGCAAGACTCTCTGGATTTTTTCCGGGAGTGAAAATATCCTGCTGAGAGGACTGATACTGTGTTACTGGGCCCAACGAACACGGGAGGTAAGAGCATGCGCGAGTTATTGCACAACTTTTGAATGATTTGGCATATTCCGTAATGATGAAATACTCACTTAATAGATGACTTAATGGCGAGACTTTGTTGAACAGTGTATAGTACAGAACACCGAAATAATCAAAGAGGTGACAATCAGAATCAATTTAGCGTGAATATGTTGATAAGTTATTAGAGACGTGTGCCAATTGGTATCTTTACAAAATATTATGTACCTAGTGGATGTGGGTACGAGAAACTGAGGATGTAATTAAATATTTTTTTAACAGCTAGATGGAAAATGCCACCAAATGATAAACATAGTACAAAATAAGTGAATCAATGAGCTGAGTATGATTTAGTCATCACATCACATTAAAAATCCCCTCTAACAACAATTTGTTACACGTAAATTCTTCCTCAAAGAAGCCAGAATCAAGGCGGTAGGTTACGTTTATGGGGCAGAAGGATAAATAAACAAACTAAGGAAACTGCATCGGAGTTAATAATATGATGTTGAACGCTTTAATGTTACCATTAAAATAAACGTTGCCTAATAATACTGGGCATTGCATGGAGCAGAGCTGATTCACAAACACGTAAAGGGGTCTACGTGAGGCTATGAGTGTTGTCGGAAGTTGGATTCTTGCAAGTTCGGGGCATACGTGACGCGAGCAGTGTCGCTTTCAGTAGCTCAATATTGATTCAGTCCCTCGCTAATAGTGTTACCGTGGTGACTTTTGGAGCGTCTAGGATAGATACTATTGAATATCAGTTTAATTTCGAGCGGAATACTCTATCAATCGAGTGGAGATGCTCTATTGTTGTTGCCTCTAACCTCGGCCTCCTTTTATGGACTAATTAGAACAACCATTTATGAATATTTTCGAACGCATGATTGGCTCAGAGTCGAGTGTCAACTGTTCTAATTGGCCAGTTCGCTCGCTGGCCAATCGTAGCGCCGTGCAAGATGCAGCTCGCGAGTTGCAAATCGTTATGCTATTGTGGCCGGATGCAGACATTCTGCGGTTGTTGACCCCGTTGCCCCACCCCCAATTTCGAGTTGCGCTGTGACTACGTGACTGTGCCGGCGTTGAACAATTTCGTATATTACAGGTTTCAATAACATAAACATGCGGCAGAGGGAGTTAGCGTTCCATTGCCAAGGTAAATTTTATGATGTCATAGTTCCTCGACACCATTAATTAATACGGAACTCAAAGTCATCTCTATGAGGAAGTAATCATAGAATAATAACGTTTTAGGTACTTAATAAAGTTACTTCTCATAAATTTTGTAGACGTTCAGAACTTATTATTTATTTATGTCTACTCAGTTTTAAGGAAAACGAAGTGAAACCGATGCAAGAGGAAAAATATGTAATCAGGTTAAATATGGAACACAAGTTTATTCAATAGACTTTTATAATTAAAGACAAACTCAAAGAAATGTTCGCTATGTCAATAATGATTGTTGTACTGAATAGTTTAAAACTAATATGTCATCGTGCCCAATCCGGTTGTCATTCCAGAACCAGGAACCGGTAGTTACGGCGCCACACAATGAGAGCACTTTCGAAACCAGTTGCTAAACCAAATACTCGATATAAACGAGTGATCAAGAGTAAGCGTCATTGGAATCATATTAGTCTTGAAGCAGCCTTATGAAAATAGAATTCAAAGCAACGACTCGGAGGGAGCTGCCACGAAAACGAATGTCACGATAAGCATCGACTTCGGTCTGAGAACCTTTTTGTTTGTTAATAAGTCCGTACATGAACTGAATTGGTGATCTAGGCTGCCTGTGTTGATAGCTGTCATAAAATAAAGCAATGAAATAGATGTCGTCGACCTCGTATTTAACAGTAGAGTTTGCCACAAAGATATTAATGAGGTGATCGGAAATCGAAACGGACTTTAAGTGGAAGACTTCAGTCGTGCTAGGAATTTAATAAAAGTGCGGGGTATTTAGTACGTTTTACCAACAGGATGGCGGATGGTCGAGGACATAAAAATTGTGCGTTTATAACACATCTTACCTAGGTACTTACTAAAGATACATCATATGTCAGTTTCTTATCTTTAGTAAGCTAAGCCGTCGGTGGTAGATTTAATATTGGGACCAGCCATTAGGAGGCATGGCTGATCCGCGCGTTTGGGTGGCTATTTTACAGGCTGATAGTTTAGATAGTTTAATAACAGGCAGTCTTGCGATATCGCCGAATGTCTGGAGGCATAACCCTTGCTGAACATACGGAGCAAGAACATTTATACGAAAATGCTTTGCAAACAACTGTTCTAGCAGACGAAATCGAAATTGTTTCTCTACATCAACAAGCAAGTTATCTATGTAGGTACATAGTTGTAGGCTCTCATCTGTAAAACAAAACATGTCTAACAAACACGTAAATTTTCCGCATTTCAACAACACGGCGGCATTCTGTAAGTTGTTTCACACTCAGTTGTCGTGGTTTAGTTCTGTATTTCCTTGATGAAATTTCGTACCGGTGCGCGCTTACAAATGCGTGAGTAACACAATCTAGTAGTTGTAACGTAAATAACTTGATTAATAGAGAAAGATGACAACAAAAGTTAATATGATACCACACACATGTGTGAACTGGCTCAAACAAGCCGCAAGTGACATCACACATACACAGTTAATAAACGGCAAGCCCGAATATCCTTAATAAGACACCAAGGTCCCTGGAGACGGGAGCACATCTACAATGGCTACAATTGAGAGGTCCCCAGCGGGCCCGTACATTGACGTCACAGCCATTGACCCTCTTCCCGGACCATTTGTGTGCCAATCACCGCCTCTCATAATACATTGTACGAAGACAAACAAAATGCTAAAAGCCGCCGCTATCTCGATTCCGGTAGCTTACTAAATGCAGAGGTTTATTGAAATATTGCTGATGCGATGCATATTTTAGTAGCGAAAGAGCAGGTTGGCTAATCCTTTGTGGAAATTCAAAATAAACAAGCTACATGTTGAAGCTTCACAAAAGACAATGTTACGTTAATAATGTTAAACAAAGGGACGCCGGCAAACGGCAAGGTACCTGCATAGTTTTCAGCGGGCATTATCTAGAGAAGGGGGGTTGTCGTAACAGAGCAACACCCACGCCCATTCAAGCTGAAACGAAAACTGCATCCTGGTACCGCTAGCCAGGAGAGGGTCGTCGACCGATGGGGGAGGCGAAGGTGCATTCGCCTTCAGTTGCATAACCCGAACGACGACCGCGAAGCTGCACTTTATTCAGGGGAGACTGGGCACGTGCATTTAAAAAGGTTGCATGAGGACTCGGAGTAATCAAGAAACATAAATTTACTTCATGAAATTGAATTTCAGCGGCGATAAAGTCCGTGCTACAAAAGGATCGATGACATACGATTTAGATGCATTATGCGCTGCGGTAAGTGGAGCGATTGGGTTCATGAAACTTAATAACGTCCCGAATACATTACATAGTCGAACGAGAAACATTTGAATAGATGCCGCCCAGACGGCTGCATTACCTAAACCAATCTCACTATTATCTAGATTATTCAATTCGCTGAAAGGTATACCTATTCCATTCTCTCACTATTACACAAATGACTCAAATATTTCTTTCTCAACGTGATAAATTTCCTTTACAGCTATCGCGTCAGCTTCAACAATTTCATAAAGAATATCTAAATCTTTAGAGACGGATCCTCTAATAATAGACAAGTAAGGTGTGGCTCTGCTATATCGGTTACTTAATTACGTGTTCTTACATTGACCCACATTATGCGTGAAAATAAACGACACTGCAGCGCGTGATAGTAATAGTAGCGCGTTGCCAGGTGTGGGCCTGGTCCTGATCTGATCACATACGCGATACCTACTGGCTTACTCAGGGGTGTGACCACTTTAAATAATCCTTACTTAATATTATAAGTCAGAAAGTGAGTTTGTTTGTTTGTTTGTTTGTTTGTTTGTTTGTTTGTTTGTTTGTTTGTTCCGCTTTCACGCCGTATCTATTGAACCGATTGCTTTGAAATTTTGCAGACGTAAAGATAGAAGTCCGGATTAAATAATAGGCTAATTTTTATCCCGGAAAAATTGATGTTCCCGAGGGAAAACAACAATATAGTTTCCTTGATAGATCGATATCGATCGATGATAGATCGATATCAATCGATAACCGATCGATAGATGATAGATCGATGGCGCCATGTGTCGTTTGAAACGAGAAGTTTTCTTAATAGTTGTGCTTTATACTGCAATATAACCGAGTTCCACGCGGGCGGAGCCGCGGGCGGAAAGCTAGTGAATAATATATGACGAAATCGAAATCACGCTTAAACAATAAACTAAGCAAAATAGCAACAATTTAGTCTAAAGATTGAGAACGATGATAGAAGGTTTTTATTAATTTCCGTCACCGGATTTAATTTGACTACTTAGCTGATATGAATATACTAGTCACGTCCTTAATATGTACCTACAGTAGAACCCGTTTAAGACGATCACGTTTAATACGATTTCTCGCTTAATACGCCACTTTACGCCAGTCCCTGCAACTTGAGACATATTTTCATACATTTCTTAACGCTTAATACGATTCGTCATCCCGTTTAATACGCCGGAGCCCGAGCCGAGATGCCCATATTGTCTGTCTCGAGAGATGCTGTTCGAGGCATTTGCCCCCTTCAGCGGGGTCTTTGGTCGTCTTCTGTGCTACGTCAGACTTCTGGTCCTCTATTCAGTGACGGCGCAACCCGGTTTTAAAAGGCGTAATGTCGGCGGTGTTCCAGTGGGCCGTCCTGAGCCGGCTAGTCACTCCAGGCGTGCGGAGTGGCTAGCCGTTCCAAGAGAAATGCCACTGGGTTCTGGCCGGCTTGGCTCTCCGGAATGAACAGGATCAGCCCCTGTGTCGGCACTCTCTCGCCTTCTGAAGTGTCCAACCTTCGCTCCGTCTTCTCCTTTCCGGGGGCGGCCGGTGACCGCTTGCCTCGGCGCAGCTGTAAGTGCGGGCTGACCTAGGCGGAGGCTGCCATCTTGGCTTTTTTGCCTCCGCGCTTGCCTTCTCTATTGACAGGAACAGCTCCCATCGTTGGCTTGAGATGAGGAGTATATGTATACCAAAATTAAAACATTTAGTATATTTTATTTTCCCTTTCCCGCATAATACGCTTTCTCGCTTAAGACGCGTTTTTGTTAGGGTCCCTGAGAAATCGTCTTAAGCGGGTTCTACTGTATTAAGTTTGATTGCTGTACATAACCGTAAGTAGAATCTGAAGAAAATGAAGTTGTTTGTTAAAATATGAGTCAAATTTAGGAATTTCATGTCAAGTTGATCGCTTTGCAAGAATTAAAATTAGCTAGAATTAAGACTTTATTGACGGAAGTATTCTCTTCATCTAATTGTAAAATATGCAAGGAAACATTTCTTATGCACTCCTTCATAATCTATTGTTATGAAGAAAATTGGAAGATAATGAGTCAGATCAAATAGCAAATACACTAAAAAGCAGTAAATTCGGTATAATAACTCTTGTCAACCCATCTGCAATCTGTCTGACATTACGGTTGTCTAAGGGCGATAGTGATCACTTACCACCAGGTGATCCATTAGCTCCTGCGCCTTTCTTATGGTATAAAAAATCAAAAGCTCACAAAACGCAGCCCTATTTGAAAATTGAGAAATACACTACTGATTATCTATGACCTCAGTCTAGTATCGCACATGCACGTTGAAATGTCACAGTTAACATATTAGATCATGACTAGCTCAGGCGCAACCCTTCACTTGATTGTATGCACTTTACAACACAAGGGCCCGGCGGGCCGACGCAATCTGATCACTGATAAAACGATTTACGTAGGCGGCTGCGTTATTTACATTAGAGGCAACATTAATCTATAATGATTACGATTTCAAAAATCAATTTCAGATAAATGTGCGATAAAAAGACGCTAACGAATACACATTGATGGTAAAAGAAAATGGAACAGCATTTAAAATTACGTCCCAAACTGTTTTCGTAATTACAGAACTCTTTGAGATTCCTAAGGAAGGTTAAGTAAATTACATTGGAGCGAAACTTTTTAGTATTCGACCTAAACAAACAAGGACCCATAAGTCTGTAATACTGTTACGGGCGAACTGCTATAAATTAATTTTAATGCAGTTGTCCAACTTCGAAAACTTTCTTTAATCTCCTTCTAAGGGCATAAAATCCGCGAAAGACATTAACTGCTACGATAATGTTAATCATAATCAAGTTAATTTGATTTGCCGGGAGGACGGTCTTGGTAATTGGCGTACAGGCTTACGGGACAGAATGGACGTTTCGAGAGTTAACGGGGCCGAGTGCACCTAACCACGAGATTTTTAAAGACGAAAGTAAAGTAATAAACTAAATGAGTTTTCTACACAATATTTTTTCGCGTATGTATAACTGGCAAATAACTTACCAAGATTTTTTGTAGTGGGGCTAATTTTTCCATGTAGGTACAAGCGATGCGTGAACTTACCCCCAGTTACAACAAATTCTTGCAAAGTTTGATATCGATATCGAGGACTATACTTGTGTACTACAGTTTTGAAATCATGATACAATCAATTCGGTGCGACGGAAAAAATCAGCTCATCATACAGAAACACAGACTATGATTTTGAAATACGATTCTGATTAAGCGTAGTACAGAACTTAGATACTTTAAAATCTAGATTGAATATTAAACTACTGAGAGACTCACTCAAGTTGAATAATTTAAGGATAACTCACGTTTTTAAATCGAGATTAGCTCAACATGTTTCGCCGCAGCTCCAAGATGAATTAGCCCGTAACATGTCGAGCTAAACTCGATTTCAAAACGCGAGTTATCCGTAAATATTTCAACTTCAAAATCTAGATTAAAATAAAAGAAGAGAATCTTCTATCATTGACGCTTACGATTTTTACTTTCAAGTATGTAACACAGAAATGTTACCAAGCGTATCTCTGCCTTGCTTAGACTTTTACCAATTCTTGTCGCTTGTTTATACCATGTCTGCATCATCACGTAAGAGTTAGCCACACTAAGCCCCTTAAGTAAGGTTTTGCTCAAGCCAATTTTGTCTGAAGAGCACTGGTTAGGAGTTGGGGGCTTAACAGAAATAGGATTGTGAAATAGAGTGCATAGAAAAAGGCATAGCAACCGCAGCAACAGCGATAACCTTTGACTCTGGTGACTGCTACACTGCGCTTGCTCTTTACTCATCTTCAGTAACAATTTGATAAGATAAACTATCCGCTGAACCGTTTCTATTTCAGCTGATATTAACTTAGGTCTAGCTCTTGTTCTTCAACATTATTTCAATGATAACAATTATTAATAACAAAACACAGGCGATAGTGATTTAATGGTTTAGACAATATAAATAAGAAAACGTGATTGCCACCCGTTCAATATTTACAAGGGGCGCGTGGGACAGAACTACAAAAGTGATGTGAAGAGGTGAAGACCGAAAAAGTCAACAAGCCTATTACGCATGTGCTAAAGTTTGGAAGCTTGTTTGCGTACGTCTCGATGCTCGATGATAAGATATTGTAGGACGGGGTGAGTGGGGAATAAGCCGACTTATCCATAGCCGTAGTTCCGTTCCAAAATTTGAAGATAAACGCAGAATAGTAAAACATCTAACATCACGCTGTAGTTTGCGTGAGATAGGATTTCGTACTAAGACGAGTTGAATAGATTGTTGTATCAACACTTAGATTATGAAAGTTGAATTCGTAATACGAGTACTGTAATAGGTGCCAATTAGTCGCCTAGAAAAATCACAAAGCCTTTTTTTCATCCTTACAATCCCGATTCATAACCCAAATGCCCACGCAACCTCTAATCACCCCGTTTTACTGTACGGGATTTATAAATCTGAGTCGGCAACTTCGTAATTGGATGAAATCCACTACCTATTAAAGTTATACGGGTAATAAAGTTATAATAATCATAAGTATCGATAGAATGATTACATCGCAACAAAGAAACCGCACAGATAGAGTTGGCACCGAACGAGTGTGAAGGTAATAAGTAATAAAATGTGTGAAAAGTATTTAATTCCTGCAGAGTCACTAGTTTGTTCGTAATGACCGCTTATTAGTAGATTGTACAAGTTTTCACATCGCTCTTATCATTTAAATGAAAGATAACACAACCTTTATGACTGTGTAACATGATTATTTTTTCTTTTAGAGGTAGGTAGCCGTTGGACGATTAAGTAGATATCGCACCAATCTTGAGATTCCGGCGAATACGTGATCGTTTCATAAATATGAAATGCAGACAATCCGGCCGTTGCTACCAGACCAGCCAGCCTCTTGAAATTAATGTATGCACTGTAAATACTCACCATGTACAGATGTGAGGGCATAACCAATAAACGGGTACATTTGAATTATTATAACACAATGCTAGATTGTGACTTTTCACATACTTTGAAATTTATGCCGTGTGGTAAGGTTATATGTTAAGTTATATAAATTATTTAAGGCGATATGCCAGCAACATGTGTCACTTAAAACCTAAAAAACAGTATTGAAGTGGTATCGAAACTGAAATATACCCCATTTGAGAACAGCCGTGATATGTATGGAAATTTAGCAATATACCTAAATGTACCTAATCAAAGTAATAATCGGTTTGAAGAACTTTATTTCCCAAAAAGAATAACATTCATTCACTTATATGAGAAAACGAACAATTTAAAATAAAATCTTATTAATCTAATGAACGTACTAACAATAAAAACAAACAATCAGTCACATTTCTAAGTGTAGGGTAGTTGCAGAAATTAAATCAATGCGAAATAAAATTATTACCGTCCGAGCGCGGGCGCAGCGCGTCGGGTAATAATGAAAAAATAATACATATTTAAAAGTTCAATAACACCTAGTACCTAGCTGGCAGATACAGTGTTCAAATAATGCGACGAAACTATCTGAGTACTATTTTGTACGACACAACTTCGTAACATTACAGAGAACGTAGAAAAGAAACATGGAAAAATAAGGACAATGTAGACACTTCCGGACAACACATAGACTTTAAAACTTCACGCCTGTATTATATATGACTTTTACTTTCGACCATTTTGACCAATTTTAACGCTTTAAGTTAGATAAAGGTTTCTCTGGACTATCGTCATTTGGAATTTTGTAACACAGGCGAACTAAAACTGAAACAATTCGTTGTAAATAATAGTACATTTTAAGATTAAATTAGAGTTCTGGGCAGGAATGCTTTCAATGGAAAATCAGTACAATGCTGATCAAATAAACGAATCAAAGGACTGGGAGAGTCACAATAAAATCAATCTGAAGTTCAGATCCTGAACAAGAACCCTTCAATCAATGGCGCTATTTTTATCATTTTCGGCTTACGCGTGTCAACTTGATAATGGTGATACGTAATATTACGCGATAGATTTGATAAACCAGTAGGTAAGTTTAAATCGGCAACCCAACAGATATTTGACGTCACTAGAAAAACACCTCACCCGCCTCGCAGTATCACGCGCTGCGTGCATGCTCGGCGGTTTTGGATACCTAAAAACTGTGGAGTACAATTTATTTGGGAAGCATGCCAGAAATGAAGAAAATTGAAATATGCTGAACTTAAAAAAATTGCGTGCTCTAACACTTGCGGTGAAGATCATAATTCGTAAGGTTAAGAAGGTAATTGAAGAGGCAACAAAAGGCCGGGATATAGATGATTGTGTTGGTATATAAGCCCTTAAATGGAAGCCATGACCTCGGAGTGCGGCCATAAACGCGACACGATTTACGAGGGGAAACGGTGGGGATAAGGAAATTCGTGACTCCACCTCAACTTACAGAAAACTCCGAGAGTTAAGCCGGAAGCCAAAATCATTTATTGCTTCATTCTGACCGTTTAAATTAAACACCGTGCGTACTCTTACAATGATGTCAAACTTCGGTTATAAAATGAAAATTAATGTAACGCCGGTATATGATCTAAAATCGATCATAAAAGTTAACGTGCTAGGTACGGAGCCATGAACGTTGAAACAAAGAAAATCCATTAAAAGTGGCAACACCATCCACTCCGCGAAAATATTTCTTGTTAGCGATGAGGGCGAATCGAGAGCGAAAGTTATAGCGCAGTGAAATGGGATCGTAAAAATCTAATGAAATGCCGACGTCTCGTCGACACTGGGCAAAAATAAACACACATAAAATGACAGTTTTAAAATTACTACTGAATGTTATTCAAGGAAGGCATCGGAAATTTCGGGAATGCTTAACCCTTAATTTGGCAGCATTAAGAACAAAACTTGCGTTCAAGCCCGATTGCCCCGTTGACATCCTACAAAAAATAATTGTAAAAAAAATAGAAAAAGATAGTCTCGTGGTATGTATGGCACACCGAACACTGCCAAATTAAGGGTTAACAAGTCAATGATCTCATTTGAGATAGCAAAGGTGGGTTGATCTTCAACTCGGCAGAAAATTAATCTGGCAGGCCAAAAGTCATCAAACGTGAGAGAGGTATTGGAAAATCCTTAATCACGGATGAATGCACTCGACTGCTTCAGGAGCGAACTTAGACAAACGGATTACTCAAGTCAGAAACAATGAACGGAGTTAAAATTAGCTTTGTCGTACCAACCACAAATTCATAAGAGTGCCAAAATGTGAAATATTTTGCAGAAATAGACGTTTATTTGCCAGGTGTGCTGATGGTAAACTTTTGCATCACCGAATCGACTTGCTTCGTGTGTATAGGGTCCGAGAAATAATATGTTGGTATAAATCAGGTTGGATCCTTTGAAATACGGTTTTTTAAAGGACGGTATTTAATTGATTTACTTGTTTCTAAATAATGCTTTAGTCGGGACTTAATTAAAAGCTATTTCACTGAACATATCACATTTGACTTCAGTACTGGAGTCGGAAAATTACAAACAAAAGTGATAACGATATCGTCCGACTTCGACTCATAACAGTTACAATGATAATAATTTGTCAGCGTTTCCGGCGTGATCCCGAAATCCAATCGTACTTCGAAAATCTTCTCGAACAAAGGGCCAGTTTTGAGAAAACAAAAGCCACTAACAAGTTTAAATTTAGTTTCATAACTCATTATGATATTCATGTAACCGTCTAAACTTATGTGGGCGTTTGCATGGATTATAAAGTGTAAGAGCTACTTGTTTACACCGAGAATGAGCAGTAAAGAGGTTGGAAAAGTTTAATTGACCCATTGGTTTCAGACAAAAATAAATACATTTACAAGCGCTAAATAAAGTTAGTGGAATAAGTAGGTACATCGTAATTTTATTGTTCGTTTTCAGACCAGCATATTTGTAAAAAAACATAAGCATCGAAATAATACACTGTCTCGTTTGAAAGCGTGGCCGGTGCCAAGCATTCAGTTGGATACGCCAAACTTGCGCCCATGACATACAGTCCAAAACAGTCAATGTACATGTAGTCAGATCAAAACAACCTCGGCCTTCCTACCAGACTCATAATAAATAGATCAACTGGATGGTATGTGACGCAGACACCCTGTATCTGGGCGGATATTTCAGAATAGGTATAAATAAATAACGTCCCAGATAGATATAAATAAAATTAGACTTGGGCGTGAATGAACTTGCAACGAATTGAAAAGACCTTGCGAACGCTATGTTGAATTAAAAGGTCGCGGGTGTATGGTTTAGGGCCTCTAATTGCTGAATAAATCATACTGGTCGTAATGGCCGCCGTAAAGGGCGACTCCTGTCGGTTGGTGTTACGTTACAATTACGACCCTACGACGTTAGTATGCTGTGTACCAGACAGACGACAATTTTGCGACAAGACGCTCGAGTCCGATCAAAGGATTTCCTATCTGTTCGTTATCGGAGCCCGTCCCTTTATCGCAGGACCAACGATTTTGCATTCTCGGAAATCAAGGCGCGCCTGACAAGGATATTAATTTACACGAAAAAAGATCGCGCTGTATAACATCAAGGATAACTTCGTATAGGTATTGTTCCTTTAGGGGCGGAAAGAAATTCGATCAAGTTTTACCGGTAACCGTTCAGATTTTCAAGATGGTTGATCACCGCCATAAAACGGAGCACAATTGTAATTAAGTTTACGTGTCAATTACTGTCGACACTTCATTTAGCAATTCATATTTTACGATTTGCTCCTGTTAATTAGTACTGAAATTTTCTAAGCAATCAAGCAAATAAAAGCGAGTCTCGCGTTGTTACTTTTACGACACAGCGGAAAGTTGGTAATGTCCTGTACAATAATGAAAAGGCAGATCCACGTATGTCATACTAACATTTACAGCTGTCTTGATGTATAACAGAAAAAGTATAAATGTATAAGTATTAAAAAGTAGAAAATAAAGTATTCAAAATAACAAAAAGTTTACTCACCATTCTATCACCGGTATCGAATTACTCTTGTGAATTCAGATATTGTCAATGATACCAAAGTTAACAAAAGCGATAAAATTTCACTTCTGAAAAATTGATTACGAAATACAAATCTGAAAGAAACATCACATATTACAGTAAGCTTTAGTCTAGATCTAGACTTACCTTATAATGTAGTTGACGCAGACAACGCTGATAGGCTTCTGCTGCTTGTCGGTGATGACAGTAGCCTGGGTCTGCACCCAGGCGTACCCGCCTGTCTTGGCGAGGAAGCGATATTGTCCCGTCTCGCATTGTCCTTTGGAGAATACTGCAAAGAAAGAAACGACAATTGAAACTTGAGCTTGAAAACAAAGGGCCCTCTGTCAGAAAACCCTAAACATAAATAGGGTTGAAGGTCTCAGTGGACACTTGGATTATATTAAAAGAGGTATACATTACGACAGAAAGTGGAACAAATCGACACCTGACGGTTATGTCACCCCTGCCGTCCTTTAAGATTTTATTGAAGGAATAAAGGAGGGTGTATTTTATTGCAAGAACCGCTGTCAGAATGATTAGTTGTTCGATGAAGTACCCGTAAAACTGGCTTGTGTCATTCTTGCAACACGAATCAAACAACATATTGCAAAAATATTACACTAGCAGACGGATGAAGTAAAAAAAAATCACGTCCCAAAACACACAAACTCAGGGAACTTAGCGAAGGATTTTTAGGATTTATATGTCCGGATCAGAAAGGATGAGTTAGTGGGGTGCCCAAAACATTAAAGTAAAAGATTTCACCGGTCACATGCCACTCCAGATAAAAGACTTTTCTTTGAATGGATTGTTTCTTAGTTTTGGACTTAGTTACATAATGAATAAGTTAGTGATGAAACTAAAGCTGGAATAACAATATACAGTGATCCAATAAGCCGCAGTTATAAACTACGTTATAATCCTAAAGTAACAAAGTTGAGAAGCTTAGTAAAATCAATTACTTATGTTATGAATTCTACTGAATCTAATAGCATTACGTTAGGAATTTACTCGTACATTTTATTAATAAATTAAATGACATATTCCACTCAATCTGTTGTTTTTAACTGACTGTCGAAGAAAGGAGAGAATGTTTTTTGTTCGGTTCTTTTACAGTTTCTTAGTCACCTATCGCTGCCGAAGTCACAATTCAAAAAGGATGTGAAATGATTTAGTCACTATACAAGTTAAGTTGAAAACGTCCATTCTAGCCAGTAAGAAAACTGCCAAAACTCAAACACTTGTGGATTTACAGAAGGTAAATAGGGCGAGATCTTAACATTTTTCACAATTTCCCGCAGCTATATTTCGTAATCCCGCCAAATGTAGCACGTAACACCGTAAGTAAGCTGATGAAGATAAAGTGCCCCGTAACAGCAGAGATAGTAAGGGCCTGTACTTGCCCTATGGGAACAGTTAATTCGGCTTGTTAGATATATTTTTACACGTGATAAAACTGCTAAAGGATATTAATAGGACACAGGCTG
Organism: Adoxophyes honmai; assembly: GCA_005406045.1. NCBI lineage: Eukaryota > Metazoa > Arthropoda > Insecta > Lepidoptera > Tortricidae > Adoxophyes > Adoxophyes honmai. Next base: position 97,022 of record BHDV01012703.1, read on the forward strand.
TGTTGAAACCTGAAAAGCACGTGTTGACCGAAATCTAATTAACCCCAATATTTTAAATATACGCAACCATTTAGGTACGCTAGCGCGCTAAACCTGAATTTTTGTGAAGCATAAAATTGGTGCTAAAAAAGGGAGCGTTGAAAACGGTGACGATGTAAAATTTTATTTATTAAGGTTTACACGGACGGTCCTTTATTTACACTGGCAGTTTATGGGTCGATTTTTAAGCCTCTGGATGAAGAGGACAGACCTATCATTGAATGAGCTATTGGAATTTCACAGCTGGATCTTTTATGTTCAACGAGTATATTAGAACGATGTCAATAAAAAAAACACCCGACTGCTAGAAGGTAAGATAGCCGATACAATTACTATCATATGAGCACATGACATGAGACATTACATCTTAGGCTTCTGGGATACGAATGAATCTGCAATCCGACTGGCGATTGTGACCATAAAAGTAATAAGAACGAAATCTCTGAGTGTTTCAGTAGTGGGCAATGCAGAACTAACTTTATTCAAACCATGATTGCTACAATAACTACACCAGAGTATATTTAAAATATGTAACATATTAACGATGAACAGTTAAAGCCCTAAACCCTCGAAACAATGGTATGAATGAGACATTTACTTATGAGCATGACAAACGCAGGAAAGCCGAATTTAAATGAGAAACGAGGGTGTTCAGGCAGCAATTAACGTGACTAACTACACAAAGTCACTCCCAGCATATAATAACCGTTAGCATCAGTTTATTAAATTTAACAGAAACGAGAGCAAATTTGTCACATGTAACCACCGAGACGAAGATAATGGATCAAAGACAAAGTACGAAGAAAATAGTATTTTAATGCCCTATATCTCGTGCAGTTTCGACTTTAGTACGAGTATGAAACATAGTATTGATCTAAGGTAGAATCTCGAATAAAACAAAAAAAGAAGCACAAAATATGCATGTTTTGTATGACATTAAATCTCAATGCACTCAGCGACCTCTGCTATACTCGTAACCCAAACAAAATACGAACAACAAGTAGAAACTTTCAATTAAATCTAAAACATTTGGATTCCAGCCAACACAGTGGATAGCAACAAACGCCGAGGAAAAAGCGGGTAGCATAAATATTAGTGATTCATGTCAAATTGTCAAGCGTGCTTCAAATTAAGAATATTACGCCATAACAATTACGAGTACGTTTAATATTCGCTGGAGCTTTTCATAACGTGGCTAAATTAACCTTCATGTCTTCACTTGCCAAAAGCGGTAACAACTCGACTAAGGAATTAGTCGGTGTAATAAAGATGCCATTCACATCTAAGCCGAAGGAAAACGCTCCCCATCCCACTTAGCCTAATTTGATTGGCACAATATCGAGCCCACTGATGGTATCACAACAACGTAGTCACGCGAGTTTTCTTGCTATCGGGTCCAAGGGACACGGAAACGATATTTTTGTTTTCACTTTGAAAATAAAAGTTCATTCGCCGTCAAGAGTTTTGTGGGAAGGCGGAAAATTTGAAACGACCAGGTGGGTTTACTCTCAACCGTCCAATTTGTTTAGTTACACGAGTTTTCCTTTAATTCAGTTCATCCGCTAGCAGCATCATTAATTTAATATTCTTTTCCTCGAGGCAATTCCCATTCGTGTTTCAGCGGTATTATCTTCAAAGCTCTACATTACAATTCACTGTGAATAAACCACGTAAATGCAGTACCTACAAGCATACGTAACAGGTAACTGGGCGCCACAAACTGAGTTCCAGTTCGGTGGCATTGCCCTCGGCTCTTTGTGATGTCTAAAACTGAGCACTAAAATGTGAGAGCTTTGGATGCAGCTACGGTAAGTTTCACTGAGCTCTAGCATGAATTACTTCATCCGGCTTTTCAAGGCTTATTAATCCAGATAAAGCTCTTTGTCAAACTCCAGCTCACAATTTCCCATGCGACTTTCAGTTTTACAAAAACGGCTGGTGGTTCACAACACCAGCACCAGCAGGGCTATTCTTTAATCCGAATCGGCATAGGCTTGAGGAATAGTTTTTGGTAAAACACTCAGTCAATTGGTTTCAAACGTGTCTGAACATGGGTTTCAGCTATAATACCGTTACGACCATTTGTTTCAAATTTAAAGCAATCGTGATTCAGAGAGCGTTAGACAATAGCGCTGCAGGTAGTAAACTGAAAAGCCAAAGCAATAAAGCGAATGAAGTTCCAAGACAAATAATTAATGGAAGTACTTTGCGGTTGGTAGTTAAATTAAATAAGAATAAAATGGAAGTAGGAGGTAAACGGACGCTGAAAGGAATGCTCCGGATGGGTTAGTAAAATATGCAAGAGTTCAGTCAGAGCTGTGGAACCGAGAAAAATATTAAAGAAACAAAACATTGTAATAAAAACTTACGTTAGAGCATAAACTAATGCTGTACGTTTTACAGGGCAGGTTTGATAATATTCCATAGAAAAGCCAAAGAAAAAACGAGAAACGTTGGATTTGCATAAAGCAGCGATTTGCTAGTGATTTACAGTTCAACCAGTTGGTGATAACCATCAATTCTTATCTACAGCAGGGAAGTGGCTGTTAATACTATAAGGGCCCACAAATAACGTGGCTTAACGAATAAAACATAAGAAGGCGCGTTTTATGAGCGTTCGCACTTTTAAAGTTATGACTATGGACCTACTAGTACCAGTAAAAGGCATATCACAGCGTCAGGTAATAAGCCGAAATATGGTACTTTCAAAATGTGTTATTTTTATTTACCTACAGTGAGAAGTTATTCTGAGAAATGTTTCCTGCCAAGAATATTTAAAGTAAATATACAGATTTTCGAGAAAATTTGAGAAGAAATGGGAATTCAGGACTATTGTTTCAAAATTTAGTTAAGTATAAAGTATAATGTTTGTATGTGTACCTACTAATATTATTTCCGAATCCCTATTAAATTGATGCAACTGTAATCGGATCTAACAATAGGCTACAAGTGTTTCGATAGCACAAATCAATAAATTCCTCACAAACTGTTAGCCTTCAACAAATTTCCACGGTTTTATTGAGAAGTTTTCGACTCGGTTCAATGACTTCGGAACTTCCCCAAAGTATTACTAACTAGACCGCAAGTGTTTATGAGTTTCAACAGCATTACATACTTTTTAATTTTCTGACTATTGCGATGCAGCCACGAAGCATCGTTAAAAATATTACCTACCTGCGGAATATACAATTCTAAATACTTGCTCTTCATTTGCGGAAAAGCGTGGGTTTGTGGGAAACCGAAATCGTTACTTCAGGTCCACGATATTTTGTTTGTTTTTTTTTGCTTCCGTAACCTACTAATGTTTAAATTTTCCGCCATGATAACAAATTGATAGCCCAAACATTGTAATGGCCTCCTACACTCTAATTAAGACAAAATAAAACTTCCTTTGACCTATTAAATTAGTTTTAACCTTTCATCCTTGCCGTTAATTGGCAAGCAATGTACAGTTATGTAAGTACTGTTTTAAACTTTCGTGATTCTCACACATATTTACGTTTACGCGGGACTTAATCACGGTATTTTTTAATTACCTCTCGACGTTTCGGCCGCGTTACAGCGACCGTGGTCACGAGTTGACTGAAGCACCAGTAATGGCCAATATATGGATGGAGCATTTCGAGGCGTCGATAGATCTGCAATCGTGGAATGTGAAATTGTGGAAACGATATGTCGACGATGTCTTCTGTATTATGAAAGGTGGGAAACCTGAAGTGGAGCAGTTTCTGGCATACTTAAATTCTATACATGTGAAGATTAAGTTTACGTCTGAAGTGGAGGTGGACCACACACTTGCTTTCCTCGATGTCAAAGTAATGGCGAGAATGGACGGTTCCTTGACACACACTGTTTACAGGAAACCGACACACACGGATAGATATTTAAATGCGTCATCACATCACCATCCTAGACATCTGCAATCCGTTGTAACTTCGTTACAGAACAGAGCGTATGACCTGTGTGACCCTGAATTTTTAGAAGATGAATTAAAGCATGTTCAGGAGGTATTTAAACACAACGGATATGTGGTGAAAAAGTGGCAGCCCAGAAGAAAAAGCGGTAGGAAGTGTCCGGACGTGGCTAGACAGCCCGCGTATATGCCTTATGTGAAAGGAGTGACTGACAAAATTGGGGACCTTTTACGGAAGTTTTCCATTAAAGTAGTATACACGCCCTTGTCCAAAGTCGCGAGGTATATGCGTACGCCGAAGGATGTTATTCCCTACCAAACACCGGGTGTTTATAAGGTTGATTGTAGTTGTGGTAGTTCCTATATTGGCCAGACAAAGCGGACTATAGCTGAAAGAGTCAAAGAACATATTGCAGCTGTTAAAAATCGCCAAATAAACAAATCTGCCATAGCTGAGCACTTGTTGGAGTCTGGACCAAACCATTGGATCGAGCTTCATAATCCCAGAATCCTCTCTACAGAACGCCATTATTACTCGCGAATAGTGCGTGAAGCGGTTGAAATTAAAAAGCATAAAAATTTTAACCGAGGGGATGGTTTTAAGCTTTCGTCTTCATGGAATCCGGTTATTAATAAGTGTCAGCCTAGAGACGAACATTCGGTGCGAGCGTCTGACATTGTTAGTGTTGTGTGTCGGTGTAATAGAGGAACGGTGGACAATATCGGTGAAAAGCGGGTAGTTCGGGGAGCCGTTACTGATGAAAATCAAGTGCGGGTAGTTCGAAGGACCCGGGCTGCCAAACAAACGTCGAGCTCCGCTTCAGTCAACTCGTGACCACGGTCGCTGTAACGCGGCCGAAACGTCGAGAGGTAATTAAAAAATACCGTGATTAAGTCCCGCGTAAACGTAAATATATAGTTATGTAAGTACTTGACAATATAGTAATGATCTATTTATCAATACTATCATGCAGTATAGATGGCAAATGCGTGCATGGGCATGCGTGTTGTGAACTTTATATTTGACGTTATCAGGCTCAATTAAAATAAAAATATAATAACAACATAGCAACTGCGAATCAGGCCCATTAAAGATTACGAATTGTAAATAAAACAGTGCGGGACGAAAATACACTTTACTTAATACACGTGTAACAGAACATTTCAATATTTTCATGAATATATACTGCGTAGTTTTAACGTAATCATTGTATTATACAACAAAGTCTACTAGTCGATAAAAGTGATATTTCTATCGCCCAAGCAGAATATCTCAATTTATAAAAACAATAAAATGTTTTTTTTTCATGGAACAAATCGTCCCGAATGAATTCATTAAATTGAGCGAATGGTCTGATTAGGCAAATCGTGGTAGATCGAATAAATTCCAGTCAATTTTCGATATAAAACGGCATTGTAAAATCACTAAACGAACCGTAAAACTTTTTTTTGTCTGCGGATAAAGAACAGGGATACTGAATAGGAATAAATATCGATTATAGGATAAAAACACAGAATTTTCCAATCGTTGATTCGGGGAAACCAAACATGTAGTACTTTGACAACGTCCGTACAAGTTTCAGTTAGCTACAGAGTCTACAGACACGTCGATAAAAGTAAAAACCTTGTAACAAGTCCAAAGTATCCCGAAAAGGAGGATCAATGAACGAATCTCTGAATAAACAAATAAAATTTATGGCGCCCCAGAAACTGCTTATCTCTGCGAGAGACATAAAGGCGGCAATAGACATGGAATGTTTGGCAACAATATTGAACAGAAGCGTATCATAATACGTGATTTTAACCAAAGCAGCCCATCTGTGAATTCCTCCAAAATTCTATTTACTTCAGATATTAGTGTTTCCTGTCATAATTGGTCTTTTAAACGAGTCAAACAATCTTCTAATACGCATAAAGTTAGCCCAACTTCAAACACTAACCTTTTAAAATATTCATCCAACAATGTAACTTAAAGGACATAAACTTTTAAAACGAAACAACTGCTAGAATTTCGAGAAACCGAGGAAAATTTTCAGACATAAAATCGACATGATGCCGCCGGCACGTGACAGCCAACAATGATGTTTGTGATACTAGAAAAATCCAGACATTGCCCGGAGCACATAAAAGCCGCCACCACAGCGGGCAGTGCGGTCGTAAAACTCGCCTATAGAGCTACCGCGAAGAAAGCTGAATTAACAAAAGGCAAGATTGCTACTGATTGACGAATGGACACTGATGTAATAAATTGTAATTGATTTTATGAACTAGAGAAAAATGCAACACACCAGCATACAGAATATGTAATCTGTAATCTTAGAGTACCAAGCCTAGCTTCAACTAAATAAGAAATAGGTTCATATTACAGTAGTAACAGACACTGCGCACAGCCTATCCAATACAGAAGATTATCTTGATGGTTTATTTTCCACGTTCAAATAAAAACAGTCACGTGAAATTTTGGCTTCTAGCTTAGTACATTTGAATGAACATAATCAACCTAACCTACATACATGCAACGGCAAGTCTTGTGATCTGTAATCATACGCATAGTACGCGTATAATATACTTACTAGTAGCTTCAAGAGGAGATAAACGCGTTGGGGTCACGTGCGCTTTATTTTAAAGACGTGGGTGTACGACTCAGAGAATTAAGTCGAAATTGTGGAGATAATAATTATATTAGGTACAAGAGACAGCGGGAGACATTCCAGGCACAACTGCGATACACGAATTATACATAGAGCCTAGTTCTAGACTAAATCAATAGTTAATAACGGCTCACATTGTCTAACAAAAGAACAGTAATAGGTTAACTAATTGAAAACTAACAAGAAAGGGGTTGTTGGTAATTAATTAAGGCCTTGTATTGCTTGTTAATTAAATTCTTAGTTCGTTGTATCTTTGATATAATGTATTTATATTTCGTAACCAGGCAAACCTGCTGTTTTTCTATGTTATCCCAAAAACCAATTGGTGCAGCCGTCGTATTTCAAGCCATCTATCATGATTATACGGCCCATTAAGTATTTTCGGGTCAGGCAATCAGTGCATAAGGAATGAGGTTAAATAAAGAGCTTTTCGTTTACCGTCCAGCAAATCCAAAATAAATTTTAAAGGAGAGTCTGAATAAACGGCGCGGACTTTATCACGGAGCGAGACCAAATTTGCGAGAGACAAATTGAAATGCGAAACCTATTCTCAATGAGACAACTATAACTTCGAAATCAAATAGACCGTTTTGTTAATGGCCCTTTTCTACTCATTGGGATATCTTGCCGCCGGCGGAATCCTCTGAAACGTTATTAGAACAACTTTATCACTCATAGCACAAGTTTACGTAAAGTTGGCAAATGCGCCTGAAGCTAGAGCATCGCGTGTTCTGGCCGTTCAACTAATTGTGTTATTGTTAGACTGTTGCCACTGTGCACGCACGTGACACGTCAAACAATAGGTACCGCCCTATCAACCAAATTAATGAAATTGATAAGTCGTAAAACTGTACACATCCCTAAATTGACTTTAAGTGACGCCGTACGAAAATTATGTAACGATCTGGCTTCCTTCAGGTTTTTGTTATAGCTATAGAAGCTATTTAGGTAACCCCTTTTAACCTTTTTCGGAGCGTACGCAAAACAATATTAAAACAGGGAGTTAAAATCTGATATTTCAGATTTACGATTGTAATAAAAATAATCGTGTCTAAAGTAAATTCGCTGCCTTAAATATTCCGCGAGAACTTTGGCGAAATCGTCACGTTCCGATCACGCTGCAGTGCGTCAGAAGTTTTTACAAAGAGTGTTAGTGGTGGTAGCGCACAGTCGCACACGCACTTGCCATAAACCGCTCGGCCTCGACCGTGACCGGGCCATCCTTGATCGTGACTCGTTCGAAATAATTCCGCACCGTACATTGGTCACGTGGGCTACAAATAGCGAGAAAAATAGCGCGAAAGTTATTTTTTGCGTTGGCAGTCGATCTAGATCTAAGCGTGGGGAAAAACAAGAGTACGAAGCTGGCCTATAAATTATCAGGAAATTGTATAGGGCAAAACAATTTCGATGTACTAATCGACCTTAATAAAATAGAACGATCTAGAACAGCGTTTCTTAACCTTTTTGCCTGGCGACCCAAAATTCGAGAATATTAGAAGCCCGCGACCCAATCAACCATTAAAAACAAATGAAATGCAGTGATTGCGGTTTGTTTTTCAAAATGTCCTGCGACCCAACTCGATATGGCCC
>BHDV01012703.1:106776-130002 GCA_005406045.1 Adoxophyes honmai
TTAGTTTTACAACTTGTATTACCAGTATTTCAATGTATGCAAAAAATAATCCGAGTAAAGCTCGGTCACCCAGCTAGTCTACATCTATACGATAACGTTTCGGGACAATTACTTTAGTCGACACCTGGATAGTAATATCATTAAGGTTCAGAGACTGGAGTAGTCTGACTGTTTATGGTAGATCATTAAATACCAACTAAGCCGAGTATCTTAGATTTATGTGTAAGATGTTATATTACGCGTCTATTGGGGTCTCCTTGTTTATCAATCCACCAACGTCAGACTGTTTAATTCAAGGACTTACCTAATTAATTGTAACGAGGAAAATGTATTTTTAACATAGTTTATGAAGAATAGCTTTCAAAGCTATCTAAAAAGTCACGCATGAGCAACGTAACAGAAGACAATAAAGAAAACTTACTCGAGTACGAATAATTTGTTTTGTGTGTGCCTTTTGCTGTGGCTGTTTAATTAAATGCCCTTTGTAAGGCAGTCGTTTATTTCATATTCAGTGGACAAATTTGTCTAGTCAACGTAAAATATGCGATGGTCCTGACATTCAATTTAATTTTGCCAACCAAGCCGAGTCCCGCGTTAAACACTGAACGTGGCCGTAAAGGCAGATCCTTATTAAAATTAATGAGGACTTGATAGTCATGTTATGGAGAACATGTGATGCAAGAATTTGCATGCATTATAATATTTGTGACAAAAAGTTTAGTCCTCAGTCGCATAAAGGCGGTCCATGTCTAGACATCCGCGTGGTGTCGGGTTTAAAATAAAACTGTTCCGTTTCTTCTGTGGATGCCGAAAGAGGCCACTAAGGTACGAGGTTTAGGTGATAGGCTAGCCGGGCATGTCACTATCATACTTCTTTTATCTATTTTTTAACTTAAATTATACAAAAGTTTTGACTACGTAACGTTTCGTGTGCTCTGTCTACCCCATTTGAGAATACAGGCGTGATGTATGTACTAGATATGTTACATGGCATAGAAATGGACGTAAAAAAATACTAATTGAGAGACTTTGGGAAGTCAGGAAGCTGGAACTAACTAAAAAGGTAGAATTACTTTTCGAAAAGTGTACATGTCGATACATCAATTTCCGAACAAAAAGCACATTAGTTATTTTCAGTAGGCTGTACGCAATAACAAAGCCCCACATTACAGGGTAGGGGAACAGTGAACGATTTACATTTGATGTTTCCCGAGATGACGCGGGGACGGCTTTTCTGCACAATCTCATTTTTTACATCGTTTTCGGTGAGATTGCTTGACGGTGGAATAGCTTAATATTGAGACGAAAGCGACAAATGGATCACATCCCAAGTTCAGTAAAGAGCTCAGTGGGAGCCTTATTGATTCACGAAGCTGATCCCGAGCACAAAAAAGGTACACTTAATCATCAAACGACGTTTTTAATTAAATATTTTAATAGGCTCTTAACATCTTATGTATTAGTGAAAGGCTAGTTTTTATTTTGACTTAGGAATTCCTCACATCGATCATTTTACTTTTCTATTATACTTTTCATCGCGCATCGCGATCGAATGAAAATTACCGTAACGAAATATCATACAGATTCCTTTTATACGTAGGCAGGCTATAACAGCACAACGTACAATATCCAATTCCAGTCGCCTATTCAATTCGACAACAATATAAAACTGTAATCTGACGTAGTAGGTAGATACATTAGCATCTCTGCCAATAAGTAGTTTTATCGTTTTAATTGTAAAATCGAATGTTCATTTGTTTTTTCTTCAGCTACTTGTGTCGAAATAATGGTACAATATTTACTTCTTTACATTTTTTCAAGACCATTCAATCAAGTACGAAGACGCGTCTTCTATTAATCTGAACTAACTAAAACAATGGAGCAATTTTCTATAAATATCTAATTGGAATGTCGCCGTTCTTGATACATTTCTTCTGTGAATAATTGAATAAACTATATTATCGGAATCCTTTAATTCAATACGTCAATTCGATCAATACGCTAGATTCAAATGAAAAACCCTTCTACCCTTCTCTGCGAAGGCTAGAGCCTTCATATTCGTGTCATCTCATCGCAAGAGACTTATAAATATGCAAACCACGTCAGAGTCCGTATCCAGTTTGATTACTTTACCGCGAGTTGCATAAGAATACACCCTTCCAACTTTTTTCCCTATTTAATGAGGCGTTTGTTGTTTTAGAATGTTTGTTTGGTCGCCTGCACAGCACCGTCAACATGGTGTAGTCGAGTGTAGTAACCAAACACTCACGAACAAATTGAATCAAATATGAATATGAATTTCGTTTATAAAGAACAACGAACTCTCGTGCACTGTCTACTGGGTAAGTTGTTTGTTTGTGAATAAGTTTGTGCGTGACACTTGGAAGAACCCTGTCGCATTCAGTATTTTCCGTCTTAATATAAAAACTCTTGATGAAAACAGCAATGACTTCCAGCGACAGGGCGTCAACTGAGAACTTGTCAAGTTATAAAAATCAACGCGGGTTCGAAGAAACTTTCTACTCGTAATCAGACTAGTCTTAGGTACAAGCTTCCCCGCTCTCCGTTAGATGTCTTATGAGGATTTACTGTCAAAGGTTTTATGTATTTTTGCGCTTTTCCGGGAAGGCTATAAACAATTTTTATTGCCCTCTTCTACTAGCGAAAAATACCTAGCCCTAGAAGCTACTGAATATTATGATACTTCTGCAACTGCAAACTGTAGTAATAATATCTCTGTCAAAACTGTTTGATCTATGCTGTTACATAAGTACCACGAATAGTATAATAATTACTTAGTAATTAAATGTACATTAGATTCACGAAATGCGATAATATAAATTGGAGGTGCAAAATAACAGTTACAATGTCATCAAAATGTTGAATCGTCGACTGCAATCTTTACGAGCAAGGGAAGGGTTATTGTGGATCGACACGGAATTCTACTACTCTATAGCAATATGTCTACATTCGTATCGGCATAGTATGGCATATTTTCGAGTAATGGACTCGTGGTACTATTTTTGGTTAAGGTTGAACGATGACCGACAAAAACGAAACCTTTTGCAGTCCGACCTTCCTCGCAAGGGTCACTTTTTGATATGGCAACTATTTCTTATAATAAAGGAGATTGGGAGTTGTGGGCCAAATTGTAATAACTTGAAATATAGTCTAAAATATATAATTGTAAAAAATCAACTCTAAAATATGAGAAACTAAATAGGCACCATTTTTATTAATGAGTTATGAAGGCATTGCCAATTAATTGACAGAAGTTGCATTTTGTTTATATCAAGGCCCAAGATTGTGTGGATGCGTTCCAGTCTCTATTAGTTCCTTTTTTAGGTATTTTGGTTGCCAGATTATCAAATTAGCTGATGGATATCTACTGTTGCAATTGCATGTAGCGAGCTGTCTTTTTAGAGAATATACCACTAATATGTGGCAGAAGTCAGTTACGCCATTTTTTGTAGGTAATAGCAGACAGCGAATTTTCTCATTAGCTATTTTTTTCTTTAAGTCAAGATTTAACCGACATGCTCAATAAAACTTGCGAACATTCCCGAAAGCGTTTAACTAAGCGAATCATTTATCCAGAAACTTGACCCTTGTCCGCTTAATTTGATCAACAAAGAAAAGGGTGCTTTCTCTGAAAAGCTTATTTACCCTAACTTTGTTCCAAACTTGCCTCCTTGACCGCTACATGCGAGCTACTTGACTGCACTTTCTTAATTCACTTGAACTGAACAAACTTAATTTCAAGCAAATTGCTTGGTGGTTTCTAGTTAGGCATTCGAAGACATGTATCAACAAATAACGCTCAAATAAGACGCTATATTGATCAATTACAATTGATGTAATCGTTTCAAATTGTCATGTGTCATTTTTAACAACAAGTTATTGATATTTATGACATTTGGCATTGGCAACTACAGAGAAAGGATACCTACATCTTAGTAACGAAGCGCGTGGTTACTACTGGACGGATTTTTTTTTCTACGCGCGTATTACGAGGGGCACACCGAAATGATCGGGAATCGAGTACTTCCTAATAAGTTACAAAAAAACATTTTGAATTGCGTGTGTACAGGTCATTTACAATCATAACTGCGTTTACACAATTAAAAAAAAGTTAACGGTTTTTTTTAAAATGCTATTTAAAGTTGACAATTCGGTAAACGAAATGGCGCTCTCGCGTGAAATTTTCTATGGGATAATTTATTACAATTTTTACCGAGGGTTATTTCTAGATAAATGTCACGAGGAGCTTATGTCGATTTATAATATGGAAGTACCTAGTCAAACGATCATATATCGTTGGTATTGGGAGTTTCTACGGGGTCGTGCTTCTATCGCCACCGTCACTTCTACAGGTCGACCAAAAACGGCGGTAACACTTGAAAATATCGCTGCTGTCCAAAAAATAATACAAGATGACCGACATGTAACATACGAACAGATCCGGGCACTCGTAGGCATTAGAATGACTGCAATTCAAATAATTTTGCATTGCGAGTTGGATGTGAGAAAACTTGTTTCCCGATGGCTACCCCAAAATTTGCCAGAAGACCAAAAGGGGGCTCACGTTGATTGGTGCCGGTCTGCTCAGAAACGTTTCGACGGAGGAAAGTCAAAAGCCGTGTATAATATCGTCTTGGGTGACGAATCATAGATTTATTCTTATAAGCCTGAAAGAAAACATCAATCGGCAATTTTGGATCCTTGAAGACGAAGTTAAGCCAACGAAATTTGTGCTTTCCCGTAGAGTTCAAAAAAATGGTCGCTACGTTTGTTTAAAAAAAAAAGGACATGTTGCCACAAATCTATTACAGGAATGTAGAGCAGTTACCGTTGATTGGTACAGTTCCATTTATTTATCAAAAATGATAGCTGCACTCCGTAAAGAGAGCCCGACACGTCGACTCATCTTACATCGTGATAATGCGAGCTCCCAGACCGCTCGACGAAAAAATTTTTTTTTTTTACCAAAAAACATCGAATTGATGTCTCATCCTCCGTGCAGCCCCGACCTGATTCCTAACGATTTTTTCACAATCCCCAGAATAAAAGATTTATTGCGTTGACAGCGGTTTGAAGACCCAGAAGAAACGGTAGAAGCTTAAAAATCAGCCATTTGGCAGCATCATCTTCAGACTGGAATTACTTATTTATTGACTGGTTCGAAAGAATGCAAAAGTGCATTAATTGCAAGGGAGAATATTTAGAAAAACAATAAATTATAGTTTACGTTTTCCTCGCTAACAGTTTTTTTTATTCCCGATCATTTCGGTGTGCCCCTCATATACGATCATCTCCTCCCTACATAAAGTTCTTCGAAGTAATAATTCCGCCATTTAAGAGCGAACAGTTGGCTTATCATGGCAAGGCGCGAGTTGAGTCACGCGCGAGATAGACTATACAAGTCACCATCTAAGTAGATACATCAAAAAATTACTAGTAGTCTATCAGTCGCGCTTCTTACCATGCTAAGACTGCACATAATAAACAGACAAGAGATACTTTGTTTCGCTTTTTAGTATAGTATTTTAGCTCGGTTTCGTTTAAATATAAATATCACTTAAATTTACGATCATTAAAATTTAAATTCAATGTCATGTTAGAAAAGCTTATTCAAATTCTAAGGCGTCGTACTTTCACGACAAGGTCCCAAAAGTTATAAATGTTTTAAATAACGTAAAGCGTTTTAACTCGCTTTATTGTACGTGTCCTCCGCACCATGAAAAAGGCACTCAAGAGGCCTGTACATAATACAGGTCTCTGCTAAAACGGACATTAAATTTTGTCCCTAAACCGTGTCACTTCACTCAATTTTGATACAAAGAGTCTGTTACTTATAAGGGTACGTATTTCAGAGGAATCGTATTTTTCCAGTTACGGATTAATTTTGTTATAAATTGAGTCTGCGTTCGTTCTATTTTGTATTATTAATGCTTCATTGTGTTACGACAATAGATTGTTACCTCTCGTATTGTTTGTTTTGATTTGGATATTGGTTTGCACAATACGACGAATTGTTGATGTTACCCATTATACACTAAAATAAAAATGTTGGTTTGTTGCCCGAGTTCTGGACGTACATATAAATTTTATAATAATGATCAAAACATAGTTGTGACAACGATAACGTAACGTAATGTTTAACTTTGACATTTTAAGTATTTAGATATTAGAGAAGAAATAGTGCGTACTCAACTTAGTATAGCCAAGAGAGTCCATTACTTACGATCCCGGAAATTGCAGTAGATACCTTTCCACGAGGGTTTGGCGGAATAATGGCACGCACACATAGTCATGCTAGGTTACGAAAATAAAGCTATACCGTGCTTTATTACAACAAAACAACATCCATATAAGGCAAGTCCATTATCCCTCTCGTAAAAAGGTTAACTTCAAACTTTCCAGTCATGAAGGCAGCCCTTTTCCGAGCCATAAGAGCCGCCATAAGAAATTTCCTCATGACAGAACGTCTATTAAAATATGGTTAGAGAGGGTTCGCATAACTGATACAAATACAAGAGGCGCGTGGCGCGCGTGAGTGGAATACGAGTATCTAAACAAATGGACGGCTACGGCTCGCCCTTTAGCCGAGGCCACCGGCAACACGGCGAGAAATTTCAACATACATGGCGCAGTCGGTAGGATCGCTGCCTGGCGACTAACTTGTAATACATTCGATGTAACACAGGATTGCTGGTTGGGTCGCTGGTAGGGAGCATAGCTGACTGCCATTGCGTAACGTTTAAGCTGACTTAGCAGTATTGACCGGTGAGGGCGGAATCCACAAAAATCAGGGAACAAAGCGGTAGTATTGGGTAGTGTGTCAACTCCGTGTTATTGAAAGGCCTTGTCGCGCTTCAGAAATAATGGTAGCTTAAGGAAAAATAATAGCCATAACAGCCCTCGACTTAGGACTTTATAATTCAAACAAGCACGTATTGCTAAGTTTGGGTAAAATGTATAAACGGTATAGCAAAATGTTCCTCTACTTATAAACTTTTTATGTTACTAAAATTACGTGTAATATTAAACAAGTGATGCAGCACTGTTATTAATCATTCATGCGTACTGTCGAGCGTCCGATTTATGTGAACGTCGTGACTACCTATTTTAAATCACATTACAATTTGAAATGTTTTTTACTGTTGCCAAGTCATATTCCTCACAACACTAAGACTTAAAAACCACAAAGTTTGGTCACATCTATGAAATAAAAAGCGTAAACAAATATATTCTTTCACATCAGTATGGAGATTGTCAAGTCTGTTTAACATGTTGGCATTCGTCTACTATCTGCTTGAAATTATGATTATATCGTTTTGCACTTACGACGGGTGAACAAATTAACTGTCTAGAGTTCAAATTATCCCCAAAGTAACTTCCGTTTCAATCAATTAGATTAATTTAAACATCCTCTGAACTTTCGATTAAATGAAAACTTATTTCATGTTCAAATAAGTTTCGTAACTAATGGGTACCTAATGGGTTATTTTGCCCTACACACACAGCCGGGGTGTTTTCTATTTAAGAGTACAAATGTGTTATTTTACCTTTCAACTCAATCTTACTTAATAAGGCTGCGAAGGCACTAAAAGCGGTAGCGATAGCGACGGCAAAACACGGAAGCGGGTTACCGCTTTTGAAGTTGTTAACTGTTAACATTATTCGAACTTGTATGAAATGATTTGTACAGAATACAGACCGGAAAGTTTGATTACATGTTAAGATGACCTACTGCAACTAACCGAACATACGAGCATGTTATACTGTACTAGCTTTTGCCCGCGGCTTCGCTCGCATTAAGTTCGCAATGACACAGAAGAAATCTCAGTATTATTTGGATATGCTGCTGTAGACGATATGTGGGTATATATGTCTTTCAATTTGGGAATAGGATAAAAAGATTCTAGGTACATATATGCTACATAGAAAACATTGGTAAATTGCGGAATGCTCCATAAATACTTTACACCCCTCATTTTAGAGAAGTGATGGATTATAAAAAAGACAAAAAGTAGCATATGTCACTGCACTCTCCATCCCTTTAATTATTTCCATCTTACCTGCATGCCAAATTTCAAGCGTCTAACTTAAGCAGTTTAGATTTTTCATACAAAGGGATTTTCCCGCTAACTCCCGTTCCCGTAGGAATTTCGCAATCTCCTGTTGCAACTAAGCTTTAACTTTACTAAGGTATCTGCATGCTAAATTTCAGCGTCTAACTTAACCCGTTTAGATTTTTCATACAACGGGATTTTCCCGTTAATTCTCGTTTCCGTAAGAATTTCGCAATATCCTGTTGCAATTAAGCTTTAAGTGTATTAGGATCCCTGCATGCCAAATTTCAAGCGTCTAACTTAAGCGGTTTAGATTTTTCAAACAACGGGATTTTCCCGCTAATTCCCGTTCCCGTAGGAATTTTGCAATATCCTGTTGCAACTAAGCTTAATGTTTACTAAGGTACCTGCATGCCAAATTTCAAGCGTCCAACTTAAGCGGTTTAGATACTTTAGATTTTTCACACAACGGGATTTTCCCGCCAATTCCCGTTCCCGTGGGAATTTCGCAATATTCTGTTGCAATTGAGCTTGAAGTTTACTAAGGTACCGGCATGCCAAATTTCAAGCGTCTAACTTAAGCGGTTTAGATTTTTTAAACAACGGGATTTTCCCGCTAACTCCCGTTCCCGTGGGAATTTCGCAATATCCTGTTGCAACTAAGCTTGAAGTTTACTAAGGTACCTGCACGCCAAATTTCAGATTTTTCATACAACGGGATTTTCCCGCTAATTCCCGTTCCCGTGGGAATTTCGGGAATTCCTTCCTTAGTGCACCTCTACGGTACCCAAGCTACGTCCTTTCCAAATTTCAAGTGCCTACGTTTAGCCGTTTAGGCTGTGCGTTGATATGTCAGTCAGTCAGTCAGTCAGTTTCTCCTTTTATATATTTAGATGTAGGTACTGTTAATTGTGTTTAGTTCATTAATCCAACATCCGTAATCGTTTGTTTAGTTCGATAAAAGAGGCATAACAGTAACATGTTGCCATACAAAATGGAATAACTGCTTATTTCTCATCATAAGTAGTCATATAACATTCATTGAAAGTATTAGGGTGTAGGTACAGTAGCACTACTATACAAAAACTTTATTATTTATCATAATATTACATTTTCTACGTAACGTTTTGTATGCTCTTCCTATCCCCATTAGAAATACAAACATGATATATTCGCGTATGTGTAAGCCTGTATCTCGCATACAAAATCGCTACCGCCTGTGCGTCTTCCCGCCCCGCCCCCGCCATAGCCGTCAGCGAGCCAGTGGCTTTAGCCAGCTCGCTGTACCTGCTCTCGGCTTCCTGTGACTTCCCTTCGCTTCCGTCACATTTATCATTGGATTCAGACAGTCCCTTTCGGGTCAATTTGTTCTTTGCTATCGCTGTTTCTATTACTCTGTGGCTTAACGGTTCTACGGGTTATATGAGAATACAAGGTGTCCCTAAAAGTGAAAGGAAGTAACCTAGTAAACTTAAAAAGTTGAAATAAACTGACAACAAACTGACATCTAACTTGGCACGATTTTAAGAAGTGGACGTACTCCCAAAAATCACCACTACCCAAAATCTTGCAATTGGACTGTATCTGCATGTCTGTGTGTCTGATCGTGAACCCTGTGCCCAGCAAGACGCAGAGGCAGAAGTAAATAATGATTACTATAATAGTTAAGGCTTATAGTCCTATTGACACATTTTTTCCCGTGTGGTGTTCGGGTTAAGAACTACCCTTATTTTCTTCCGTGGACGTCGTAAAAGGCTACTAAAGAAATAGGTTAAAACACACATAAGGCGACTGGGTAGCAACCTTTCACTATGATACTTAATTTTGTCTAACCTCAATCCTAAAAATGTGATTGTAAATGTGATGTGCTACGTCATTTGGGAATACAGGCGAAAGTTTCTGGGACATCCTGTATATCACGCAGGATTATTGATAAGCGTATAGTGAAGACGTATCGCGCCCTTTTCACGCGTGATACACTTTGTACACGCCTGTTGAATCCTGTATTAATGTAGCAAGGTGAGTTGGGAGTAGTTTATTTGCAGTAGGTATATGTTGACGACTTGCTAGCCTAGTAGTTATTAAACCTAGATATACAAAATAATGTATGTAGGTACATATAGAAAAAAGAAAGGGAACTAATCCACAATCCTTACCAATATATAAATGTGAAAGTGTGTTTGTTTGTTTGTCCGTCTTTCACGGCTAAACGGAGCGATGGATTGACGTGATTTTATAGGTAGAGATAGTTTAGGGCACGGAGAGTGACATAGGCTACTTTTTATCCCGGAAAAAATTGATGTTCCCGAGGGAAAACAAAAATATAGTTTGCTTGATAGATCGATATCGATCGATGATAGATCGATATCAATCGATAACCGATCGATAGATCGATGGCGCCGTGTGTCGCTTGAAACAAGAAGTTTTCTTATAGTTGTGCTTTATACCGCAATATAACCGAGTTCCACGCGGGCGGAGCCGCGGGCGGAAAGCTAGTAATTTATATTTTTGTAATTAAGTGCAATATATCGTCACGCCATGAAGTCATCTGAATAGAACTCTTTTATGACTATTCATGATTTCTGTGCTGTTAATCGTATATGTGACCTGATAAAATAAACTAAACAAATTATGGAACGCAGCCGACAATTCTTACGAAGAATAATGCACGCTGCATTACAGTGCGACTTGACTAGATCGTATAAAATGCAAAAAGTATAATTTTCAAAGCAAAGGTGGCTTAAAGCCAAGCGTGCTGAAGCTTGTCGCAAACAATTATTCGACGACTACACCCATCATCACATTACATAAGACGACAAATTTACTGACAAAAACTGTTTAAACATTAACATGAAAAAGTTTATACAAACATTTTCCGCACGCTTACCGATTTTCATTTTTATGTATCGACCGTAAAAGAGGTTCATCTAAATAGTAAACGACGATAAAAACAAAAACAACCATTACCTTATCAAATCGAGCTACTGTTTTCTTTCAATACTTTAGTATCAGTGCTGCCATCTAGTGTATGTTCCTGTGACTAAATAGTTCGCAACATGACGATAGAGCGACGCCGTGACGTTACCTAGCTGTTTTACTTGACGTCTGCACCTATTCATAGATGGCGCCACGGTAGATGACCTACTTTTCAAATCATAAACTTTCTGTCTACATTGTATTGACTTTTTCGCGTTTTTTTTAATATAGGAAAAGATAACATCAAAAGTGGAAACCATGCCAACGTATCACATTTTAGTAGAATACACTAACTTAATATTTTAAATTTGAAATGTTAAAGATCAATTTTTAACCCAGGTAATGTACATTTTTGAGTGCATGAAATAACTCTGTAAATTAATGGAAATACAGCTAATGTCGATAAAATATATATACACAAACATAACGCCCGTATTTTCGAAACACACAAAACATTACATAGACAATACCGTGATTATTCCACGTTTCAGAGCCAATAATAGCACAATTTTAAAGAAAAAGATAATAATAAAAAGATATAAATGAAGCAAAAATTTATAAAAGTGACGAGGTGCTAGCCTGTCACTTAGAGCATATCTTACCCTATTTCTGTAGTCATCTACGATATCCACGGAAAAAATGGAGAGGTGTAATTCAAAACCAGACACGGAGAATATTATCTATGACCCGAATAAGTCATCAATAGACATAGGAGTAATAATTAACCTTTTTTCCCGCAACCTAATCTGTATGCACGGACTTATTCGACAAATCAGGTCAACGATATTGGTACAGAACAAGGAATCATTCCCGTTGACCGGCGTTAATATATCTAGGTCACCTCGAAACGCGACGATCCCGCCAGACGCAATGCTATTTACAGGATCTACTGTAAAATTTATGAATGACTTTAAAATAAAACTTACGCGACTTAAATTGATGCACCAGCGATGCACTGTCAGCTGAGTGATGGTAGTCGTACAATGAATGGCCGACCAGTTCATCCTTGTCGAAACCCAGCGTACTCGTCAAGCTGCGAAAGTAAATTATTTGTGATTAGAAAAACCAAACTACCTATAAACAAGAATGATGAAACACTATCGCTAAATGTCAAATATAAACAAGTGAGTTACTAAAAGAATCGCATTTCAAATGTTTGTACGTGGAACATAAAGAAAGTCCTACATCCTTCGTGAAGGTCATTCGGAAATGAGGCCAGACTTCCTATGTCTAGGTTATGCTGGTTATGTTAGGTTTACCGGTAGGTGACCTTGCGTGACCTAGGTAACGCCACTCCCTTTAGAATCTGTATATTTATTGCTTCCAACTCTTCCTGTTAATCCTTTAATGCATTTAATGGCGTTCATGATAAGCGTTTCATATTAGGAGGATTTGATCAATCGGAACTTACAAAGCTATTTGAATAGCCCGCCATTTCTAAAAATCCGGGAGCAAAAACACAATCCAGTAAGAACTAATGTACACAAGCACTAATACGAACGCACTGGGTACTAAACACAAATCACAACACTAATTCTAACGAAAAACAGTACGGACACCCGTAACTTGTCACGGACTATGTACAAAACCGCGAAATCACTCGTGTTTAACCTACAAAATACGTTTGAAGGTGATATTTTTGTTGATATTAAACGGCCGTGTTTAGGAGCGCGGCGGTAGGCTTAGCGCATGCGAGTTCAACAGCCGTTTTAATTTGGTCAGGTAAAGAAGGCTCGGATCATTTTTTACAGCGCCACCTTGTGCGGCGATTAGACAATGCTTGGCTTTGTTGCCACTTGGCGAAAGTGAATGTAGTGTGTACTCCTAATCATAGATGGCGATGCGGTGGGATGTTACTTATTTCTATTTGATTCCTGCCACTTTACCTTAGGATCACTTATAAAGCGAGTGAGTGATATTTCGCATTCTTTTCTTATGTTCATTTCACTACCGTTGTACGTTAAGTTACGCTAAAGCATTTTACTTTGATATTTCGACAACTATTTGAATCAATCAAATACTGCAAATTCAAAGAGGCTCGAAAAATTTGCTTAGTGATAATTAAGCGTTGATTTAGCCAAACGAATAAAACTATGTCCAGAAAGTCACTCTTTCCTGCTTTTT
Organism: Adoxophyes honmai; assembly: GCA_005406045.1. Taxonomy (NCBI): domain Eukaryota; kingdom Metazoa; phylum Arthropoda; class Insecta; order Lepidoptera; family Tortricidae; genus Adoxophyes; species Adoxophyes honmai. The sequence goes on from BHDV01012703.1 coordinate 119,952, forward strand.
TCATATAAAAATTGATTCCCCCACAAGTAAAGAGCTTATTCCAAGTCATTTTTTTTTCGTTTGGTTGAATGTATCCTTGTCTACTTACGTTTCATCGATGTAGGTGAACTTCATGTCCAGACTGTGTTTAGTCAGGAAGGTTTTGCTGTCCAACGGTATTTCGATATTGGACGGGTGCGGGATGGGCCGCCCCACTGCTACCAAGGCTGGCGTTTTGGTGGACTTCTTGTTTCCGTCATTTGTTTTATCGGAATTTTCGCTTTGCTCCGATTTGGGGTTCTCCTCGTCCGATGGGACCAGCATGTGGCCAGTTACGTGGATAACCTGAAAGGTGGATAACGATTGGTATCATGGTAAAAGTTAAATTGTGTGCCTACATACATACATCAGACCTGCATTTGTAAGTTGAGTAGACAGAGAGTACGAAACGTTACAAAAAAAAAACTACGAAAAAACGTTAAAACGATGACTATTTCACTTTTCGCGGCCATTTTTGGCATATTTTAAGGTTATAAGTTCACGGTTACATAGTGACTGGATACTAGTCTGCCCCCAAATGCGTACCTAAACCTAAACCTATTTATCCTTAACCGGAATAAATGGAGAGGAAAGAAATCCGACATAGCACAGTTAAGTACCTATAAAACGAATTAACAAAATGGCTAAGAAGCGTGAATTGGTTATGGCTTTATAATCTGGGAAACTGGCGTGATGTACAAAGGGCAAGGAACAAGTTTTGCTGCTCACACAATAGTTTGTGCTACAATAATTATACCTAATTAGGGCAGGTGACCCGGTTGTGGCCACCAACCCCTTTGTGGCCATTTTTTGTTTAAATAAACAATATAACTAAATTTATACTAACAAAACATTAAAATTTCGATTCAATTACAAATGAAATTGATGGAAATATAATAAAAATATGGTTTAAGTATTGTGATTTTTTGTAAATTAATTAAAATGTCAGCTGGCCAAAAATGGTACTAAGGTGGCCACAAACGGTACTCCTGCCCTACCTAGTGTAGAGTGCGGTAAGTTCTTCCCAACATAAACTCGCTGTAGGTTTAGCATGCGTCGAAATTGAGACAACTGACACGAATATTCTTTACAAATGAACCTAAGTCAGTGACTGCTAAACGTTTCTGGATATAACAATTAAATACGACCACTGTGGGAAATCAATACAATGTCTTGAGTTAACCTAAATCCACTTTAGCTATACAATAGCAATTTTATCTATCAGTTACTACGATTAGGTCTCTAATGACCAGTAATCGTTAATGTTATAGCAGTTTAAAGGAAGCGAAGTAGGAACAAAGAAATATCATCGAATTTTTTCAAGGAAAATTAGGTTATACAAAAAGTACTGTTTCTGAAACTATCTAGCCTAGGGATGGCGAAACAATGACACGTGTGCCAACCTTGGCACGCAACAAAATAGTTCAGACACGCCAAATGATACAGACGAGACGAATCCATCAAGATGAATCCTTATACATATCTTTAAATTTTTAATAAATAACTAGTATATCTTAATACCAGCCAGTTTTATTTTTGTTTGATGTTATCAATATGCCTAAATTATTTGATGGCACTTCATAGCTATAATGTTATTTGTTTGTTAGAAATGGCACGTACAAGCCGATCTAGCCGACAATCTAGCCGATTACTCAACAGGATCCCGTTTAAGTTTATGCAAGTCTGTGATACAAACCTTGAAGAAAGCCGTCTTGAGATGAACGTTCCTCCCCTTGCTGGTGAGCGTGCACTTGAGCCGCGGAAGCAAGTCCCGTTGGAGCGCAGCGCTTCGCGGATCTCGTCGTGATCGCACGGGTGGCTGAACATAGGCGTGATTGTGTGTGTGATGTACGAACCTTGAAGGAAGCCGACTTGAGATGAACGTTCTCCTCCCCTTGCTAGTGAGCGTGCACTTCAGCCACGGGAGCAAGTCCCGTTGGAATGGAGCGCTTCGCGTAACTATCGTGATCGCACTGGTGGCTGAACATAGGCGTGATTGTGTGTGTGTATGATACAAACCTTGAAGGAAGCCGACTTGAGATGAACGTTCCTCCCCTTGCTCGTGAGCGTGCACTTCAGACGCAGAAGCAGGTCCCGCCGGCCGGCGCCATTAGACCGCAGCGCTTCGCGGATCTCGTCGTGATCGCACGGGTGGCTGAACTCGAACACGCTTTGCCCCATTATTTCCATCTGAAGGCAAAGAGAGAAATCCATTTAATTCAAGTTATATGTAAAGGGTGTCCGGTGGCAGAATTAGGATTTCAAATTTAAATTTAAAAAAAACTATAGCGGATACAAATTTACTGCAACAACTGTTACAAAGATGAGAAGTGCGGGTTTTATTTCTTAAAAATTGATTGGTCTAAATGTTGACTGTTACGTCAGACACACTCTCGAAATCTGACCTCAGTATTCCGCGCCACTCGCTGGAGGAGTGACTTCGAGGTGGCATTAATCTGGCGACCGATATCTTCTTTTAGTGCTGCGATGGTCGCTGGACTGGTGTTATAAACTTTACTACTGTGGTATCCCCGCAGAAAAAAGTCAATGGGGGTAAGAATCGGCGACCTTGGTGGCCAGGGTATGGCACCAAAACTGGTAACCAATTTTCTAGGGAAGAATTCAGGAAGATGCGCCATGGCCTCTCTAGCAGTGTGAAGCGTGGTGCCGTCTTGCTGGAACCTTGTGTATGAACTGTAGGCAAGATGCCCTTTTATTGTTGGCAGAAAGTAATCATTCAGCATGATGCAATACGAAACACCGTTCACCGTAATGGCTTGTGCTCGACAATTTTCAGAAAAATAGGGTCCGAATATTCCACTCTCTGACAATGCACACCAAACCGTCACTTTGAGACTGTGAAGTGGCTGTTGGTGTTTTAAACATGGATTCTGTCCTTTACACGACGAAAACTGGCAATTTTGCTTGTTAAGAGGAAATGGAGCGGTCATATTTTGTATGGAAACGTAGTCCCCTGATTCCTCGCTGGATATTACCCGTAGAACAATGATTTTTTACATCAACAATCTAATGATATATTAGCATGTTCCTATGTTTTCCTTTTTTTCTTTATTGAATTATTAAAGGAGATATTAACCTTTAAAAACATGAAAAATCAGTAAGATTTTTCCGTCGTGTTCAAACCTCTAGAAACCAATATTAACACAATTATATTAAAATATAAGAACATAGGAACACAGTTATGACATTTTTGAAACATTTAATGAAAAAACATATTTAATCGGTTAAGTTTTGGAGAAGAAATCAGGGGACTACGAAACGTTGTTTTTGAATAATTTTCATAGGTATTTTCGGTCCGAGCTGTAGTTGTTCTTATCGCACTCGACGTCGTCTGGGCAGGTCACGGCGCGACAGCAATAGATTTAGCAAATACCTATTTTTCAATTCCCTCGACCGGCATATTTCCTCTTAAGACATCCATTTTGGTAAAAGTGGGCTTCATTGCTCTAAAAGAGTGTGTTCACTGTGCTAAATCGTTGCTGTATTGTCTCGCATAAAATTTTACTCAAATCGTAATCATTGGGATTAAGCGCTTACGCAGTAAGATTTTTGAATGGGTGAAATTTAAGATCCTTCTTAAAAATTTCGTACACAATCGTTTTCGGAAGCCCTAGAGCAGCCGCCCTTTTATGCACCGACTGACTCGGATTATAGCGTGAATTGTTCGCGACAAGTTCGATATTGTCATCGGTCCTCAACGTTGGCCGGGTCCCGGCCGCGGACTGTTTGCTGCTGAACTTGTTGTCCAGGACCTCCGCAACCACAATCAAATCAAATCTTCGCTTGGCACATCACGTAATCTTCGAATACTGTAATGCAAACAAAATTTTCGACAGGCAACAGGGCAGAAATCATTAGCTTTAAAATCGCTTCGATAGCGAACGCACGTTGTTCTCCCGTCTGCTCCGACATGGTGCCTGTGTAACCCGCACAAATGACGAATCGAATGCGACCCTCCGCTCGCCTCTCCGTTCAACGGTATTAGAACAATTCGAAATTGAAATCCTAATTCTGCCACCGGACACCCTTTATATCAGGTGTGGTGTGGTGTGTGGTTTAGAATATCACATCTCTATTTTTTTCGGTGGATGTTGTAAGAGGCGACTAAGGAATTAAGTCGAGGTAAATTTTAGGCGACAGGCTACCAACGATTCACTATTATACTTGCCAACTCAAAACCTAAAAATATGCTTGAAGGGCCACAAAACGTGAAATAGTCATCATTTTGTTTATTTAGCGTTTCGTGTGCTCCCGATCCCATTTGGGAATACAGGCGTGATGTATGTATGTGTATCTTAAAAGACCACGCAGTCCAACGTCAAGCTTTGACGCTTTGACTGACAGCAATAGACATTTGTATTTAGGGTGCAAGAAATTAGATGCTTTTGTTTTCTACAACATGGCGAGGATGTTATTTTCCTGCTCAGGCTATAATGAAATAATAATCAACTACCCAAGTGCTTAAAATAAATACCGAATGCCTAAACGACTTGGTACATTAAAATGTCTGACCACTAAACCGAGCCAGACAGTGGTAAACATTGATTGAATTTCTATTTGCACACATTTCGTAAACAACCGAACGTGGTGGCGTGACCCACTGTTTGGAAGTTCACCATTATTAATTGCGTAACTAAAGCCGATAATTCGTCATACTTTGGACATTCTGCTCACATACTAAAGGAAAGTGTTACAGCGAAGCTAGAAAGGCAACTTTGTTAGCCCTTAGCTACCGTTCTGTTTAGGTCTTGGCAGTAATGGACAGATAATGTACATATGTATGTATTGTATTTCAATCAGGGAAACTCAACGTCCAGAAAATTGTATAATAATATGCATGTCAGAAGAGGGCAAGTCTTTGCATTGCAACTAACCCAATATAAAAACGAAAATTCAAGACAAGAAGGAAGAATGGAAGAAACCTCAATTTTAGATGACTTTGGATTCAACGTCAGAGCTGCAGTTGTCCCTATCATACTGATGTTTGTTCCTTAAGCTTTTCCTTATACATTAAGCGTTCGTGGTTTAAGCAAGACAGCAAAACCAGTTGGAATTTTCAAATACGAAAAGGGCTCATTTTAACCCCTTAACTGTTGTCACAAAGCCATCCTTTACTCGTAAGTTCAGAAAGGGCTGCATATATTTATGTGTATATTTATTAGGAGTTATTCCGCTCGTTAAGGCGTGACGTCACGCGATCGAGGCCGACCCACTTGCGATGCACGTAAACACGTGGTTCGAATCAAGATATTTTTATTCCAAGAAGACTGGAATTTGAACAAACACTTTTGATTATAACCGTATGCAGAACGGGAAATCCGAAGATCGCGGTATAGACTTCGCCTGTAGTGAAAGTAGACTTGTCATTTCGAAATCCCAGGTTTAATGTTTCTCGAAATCCACTCATAAGTATGTAATACTTATTCACATGTTTTTATGACCTAGCATAAAGGTTTCCTCTAACTAAATAGATCCTAAAATGAAGCAATAAAGACAAAACTTAGAGTCTAGTCAATACATTTCGAAATATCCGACATTTCACATGTCACACTGAGTCATAGAATTACTTCATACACATAATTACATTGAAGAAGAGGAGAAGAGGCATTTTTAACAATTTAATAAAAACATTGCACATTCTGTACAATATTGTATACCTACTCAGAAACAAAAACAATAAACGACAGGTGAAATTTGATGCAATTCATTACTGTCTCAGTAGGTACGTTTGTTCATATTTATGCCAACAATGTCTATCCGTAGCAGTTTTCTATACCCAGAATCAGCTTGTTGCCTTTTTTTTTATAAAAGTACTTGTAATAGATTATCTAAATCGTTGAATGGATCACAAAGCGCCACAATCTAATGTATCATGTACAAATCACTGATAACCTTGCGAGATAATGCTTTACATTACCATAACATATATGAGGATTTAGACTGATTTTATAAAACAATATCAATATCGATATCTCGAAAAGGTTTTCTAACAACGGCAAGCATTATTACCGAGTCTCCTATAAATTGAGCGGCATTAAAAGGAAACATTAGAAATAAAAAAATGAAACAAAATGACAAAATACTTGGGTTTGATAAACTGTACGACTTTAGTCCATTAAGATAAAGCTGTATCAGCTTATTTCAAATATTTAGTATTTAATCGTTTTCCTCAAACATATCTACTTAAATACATACTTTGTTTGTCATTCGACGCATCAACAAAATCATTACTTTAAAATTTTAATATCAGCATGACACGAACTGGAATGCCAACAACTCAAATTTTGGACTTCAAGATAGCAACAAAAATTCTAGAACTTTACAGAACTATAATCTTCGATATAAATCGACTATGAAACCGCTAATAAAGTCAAATAGGTACTACATTTAGCATTACAGTATAGGCTGAAGTTCTATGAAAGTACCAGCACAGAGAGAAACTGGAAACAAAATTAAACTTGAAACTTCGTTTATTATTCAAAATGAAACTTGGATCACCAATGCAAACAGTTTATAACATATCACTTTTACGATTCTCCCATTTAATGATCTGATTATAACCTGTAGGCAACATATTTGTCACAATCATTATAAAACAGAAGATGCTATCTCATTTGGTGGATATTGCACTTTTTAATTACAAACAATAATTATTCATAAACCAACCAATAGCTGCCTAGAATTGTAATTGTGGTGGAGAGTGGATCTCAAAGGCAAATAACAGAATACCGCGTCATGAAAGATACCTGTATCAAAACAGGAGACCGGTTTGACCTTATCAGTCCTTTTTACTAGCCTGTCGCCTAAAATATGACTTAACGCATTTCCTTAGTCGACGATATGAAGAGATGTTGGGTTTTCCGGGGTGCTTTATGATGATGATGAATAAGGTTATTAGACTATATACGATTCATGGTTAATAACTAAGATGTACCTGTGAGACTCCTAAATGATCAGCAATGTTTTCGCTGCAATACACGATGTCACCCTGTTGAGAGAGTACCAAGACGAAGCCGTCCAATGCTTTCATGTAGGACAGTTCGGAGCACACTTCCTCAACTCCTTTTGGATTCTCGATCTTCGGCTGGTCCTTTGTGACATCGGGTACTGGAAAGAAGAAAGAAACATACGATTAGACCTGGATTAGACATTCATGGACGGATCAACTTTTTAATGTTGTTGATGACATTTTAACCCCAGGAGATGCCCCAAAAAGAAATGTGTTTATAACTGTAACAGTTTCCAATGTAGGTATTACGAACTGGTATCCCAGAAACTCCAAATTTTACTGAGTGATTCAGATGTGAATTATTTTTAGGGAAGAACTCACGCGACCTCTTCATAATGGTCGTAACAGAAACGTGTTAAATATGTAGTTACACTCCAAAATTTAAATTTTAACATGATAATGTGAGAAGGACAACCTTGTAATTGTCACCATAATATTGACTATGCAAGCCATTTCAATGACGACTTCTGCCATATTTAGATTTTTTTTAGGTTTGAAAACAGATGAAAAAGTTTTACCAGTGACAGGTTGCTAGTCTGTCGCATAAAGCTCACCGAAACATATTTCCTTAGTCTTTATCTTCCTCTTAAACGTCCAAGAGATCTAAACCCAACACCACAGTCAAAATAAAAATAAAATCACGCATCAATAGATAACAAGCTTGTGATTTATGGTGTGGGGATTTCTAGCGCCATAATAAAAGGATCAATTACATATAAAACAAGTCCGTGTAAGGACAAGCGACCAATGACGTCACTGCGGTTTTGACGCGCGTGGTGAGCGCGTGCCAAAGTTGCAAATATGGTGGAAGGTATCGGAAACCTGCCGGCCCATTGCGGATCGTTTGAAGCACATATGAGGCAGACGGAAGAACATAATAAGAACGAGCTTGTACTGTATTTTCCGGAAATCGTTTTTGTACTGTATTAGTAGAGAACATCTTGTTGATGTCCGTGTGGTGTCGGGTTAATAACACTTCGCTATTTCTTCCATGGATGTTGCAGGAGGCGATTGTTGTAATTGTATATTAACTTAAAACCTAAAAATATCCTAGAAGTGGTTTTGACAGTGGTGGAAAGTCAGTTTTGACAGTGTAATCTACCTAATGCCTACACCTTTTGGGAATACAAGCGTGATGTATGTATGTTTTTTCCTATCGGCGATTAATACCAGTCGCATATTTTACCACATACTTTTTCCTACTACGGCTTTTGCTTAAGTTTTGTTCTCCCAATTATAATCCATAGATCGATCGACAGATACAAAGAGCGTAGACAGTTCTTTTCGGGACGTGGATTCCATACCCATCCCTAACGAACTTCTTTAAGTGTAGTTGTATGTAGAATTATGTTCGTTTTACGTGAACTGGAAAGCAACTCATCAATCAACTTTCAAGTTACTTGTACCTATACATTTTTAAAGCGAAATAGATTGTTTCTGATCAGTCTCTGTTAATTTGTTTTTAAGGAAATATTTATCGCGTGACGTTAAATGTGTTGAAATTAAAATATTTCTTGTAGAGTCAGCAACAAATATATCGACATGGTCAATGCTAAAAACATAGGTATATGCCACATTATTGTAAAAATAACAAGAGCTTAGGTCGCGTCGAAATTCCTACTAATTTGTTGTTAAGAGGGCGCACACATTTTTTACGAACGTAATATAAGATCAGGTGGGGGAAGAGAAATTCGGGGGCAGAGCAGGGGTAAGAGGCACCACAGACCATAACTCGTCGAGTTATGAGTGATTATGGTCTGTAGAGCCCTCTTATCCCTGCGTTTCTCTTCCCCCACCTGACCTTAGTGGTTTTGGACCAATGTTTAAAAAATCGTGAAATGTAAATTAACTCATATTTAGCCATGAAAAAAATATGGTTAGACTAAACATATTCTGTAAATTTACAATAAAATTGTTTCATTTGTAATTACATTAAAATCAATGAGAAAAAAAATAAAGTAATGGTTCAACTTTGAAATTATGTAAAATGATATTTGAATAATAAAAACCAATAATTTGAATCATGTTAATCCGTTAATCCCCAGTAGACTATATTGTCTATCAGATAATAACAAGTTTATATCGTTTATGGTAAATTTTAATGCAAAATTTTCAAGTGAAAGACAGCTCTGACGCGTATTTTTGTGAAAACCCTTCAACAAATTGGCTAAGTAAAAGAAATCTGTGTTGCTAATAAAATATTTTTTTCCGTTAATCCCTAGAAAAAGAGTTTATTTATATGTTACAGTAGTTTTTCTTTAAAAACTTAAGGATTTATAGCTTTCTAAAGCATTTGAAAAACATCAACATCACCGAATTTTGTTTGCATGCTCTTAAGTACCCGAAAACGCTACTCGGAACTAAAACGTAGCTTAAACAGAGAGCGGTAGCAACATTTCAAATACCTAATAAATTTTCCTAGAAATTTAGAGCAATAGCAAATATCTTACTCCAAGCAAGCAGAATAAAAATATAAGTTAACTCAATTCTACAAACGCACTGACAGCAAAAGAAGAACCGCGCGTGATGTCGTGGTAGTAACGAAACGCTTTTTTCCCGCCGATACTTTTTATGCCCTCTTTCGTATGATTTCGAATATTACAACCAATGCCGTCATACCACCTCGCTCACCGCAGCACTGTTTGTAGCTTAAGAACTATAGCGTAGCATTTTTTTTTAATACTTAGTTTATTGGACCTTGATATATTAAAAAAAGTCAATGTCTGATATCGTCCGTCAGTGCGTAGAATTATCTAAACTGTCGCCGCGATTGCCCTGCCGATACCATAAAGATCCTAAATTTCATCATAGTTAGGAGGCGGTTATGCAAAATACTGATTTATTTCCAAACGCATGATTGGCTGATAAGGACCGCTTAGTGATAGCGACATTGGGTCGTTATCAATCTATATTATAATCTGTCGCTCACGAAGACTTGCCAGACGAAGTATGAAAAGTTATCTATATATATAAAAGGAGAAACTGACTGACTGACTGACTGAC